>OY757933.1:4669485-4691985 GCA_963585895.1 Sepioteuthis lessoniana
CCACTCCGGGCCAGAGTGGACCCGGGATCAATGCCAATGAAGGGGTTCTCCGCATTCCCCAAAGCACCAGCATCACTGGAACCTCACCATCAGATTGTTTAGCGTCATATCAAAGACACTCATTGGGGGGGTCTTACCCCTCTTCAGAGGTGCAATGGGTGTATTCTACAGCCCCAGCCAACTGGGCAATACACAGAGTTAAATGTCAAAACAGTTTTATTTCATATAATTCAGTTTAGCATAAGTACACAGATTAGACGTCAAAATAGTTCTATTTCGATCAATTCAGTTTAACATAAGTACGCGGTTTAAATGCAAAAATCAATATAGAAAAGAAATAACGGCTTAGTTCTATTTAACCCATAGATAGGACCTTTATCAGGTGCTACCACCCCGGGCCAGAATGGACCTGGGAGCGATGGCAATAAAGGGGTACTCCGCATTCCCCAAAGCTGCAGCATTACTGGAACTTCACCATCAGATTGTCTAGTGTCATTAACAGGACACTCGTGGGGGGTCTTAACCCTCTGCAGAGAAGCAGTCGGTGTATTCTACGGCCCCAGCTGACAGGGCAACTAAGAGAACGACACTTTAATATAAAATCTTCGGCTTTAATAACGTTCATGTGCTAGAACAGTGTTCTTTTCGTCGAATTTTAAACCTTCACGGCTACTAATCCTCTAACAGATGTATCAAATTTCAAAACTTTCCATCGAATCCAAGAATGGATATTGGAAGGATCTCCTTGGATCTGCGAAAATCTTTGCTCATCTAAATCGACTCACGCTGCTCCATGTTTCTCTGTAACATTTTCATTAATTCTTGACTCCATATATTCCCTTGATTTTCAAAATATCTTTACCGTAAAACCATAAGACTTGTATTTGTATTATACGGGCTTGCACTACTTATTCATATTATATGCAGGTTGTAAGATGATCATTATCAAAAATAAAGGACAGAGCTTCACTTTTCTGGAAGTTTAAAATTCATTTTTTTTTTTTTTTTGTAAATACAGTTTCAATCTTGATAGTTTTTTTAACACGTCTCGTATTTTGAAAAAAAATAATGTTTCAGTCATTGTTCATTTCTGTCTAGGTAAATACAACTTAAATCTCAACATGTTTTAGTCACACTTTGTTTCCTCATTAATTGGAAATCTTTTGCCATTTTTCATTTAAAGGAAATATTTTACAATTTCTTTTTGGTATATAAGATTTAGAAAGATTAGAAAGTGCTTGATAGAGACAACACTTAATATAAATCTCAGCAAAGCACAGTATTATAATTTCTCCTTGACACATCAAAATGGCTAAAGTCACTTTTGTTTCAGAATCATTATTTAGTAAAAATTTATTATTTCTAAAATTGACAATAGTTAAATTAAATGATCAGTTAAAGTTGGTGGGATTGGAGCACTACACCAATGCAGTACTGAGATTGTTAACGTAAATGTAATCGTCAAAAAAAAAAAAAAATATATAGAGCGTTCGCCAATGATCCGGGAGACCTGCGTCATACCAGAGACTTTAAAAATGGTACTTGATACCTCCTTGCTTAACACACAGCAATATAAGGTACGTATCGAGGGTAAAGTAGAGCAATCCAGAGAAAGGAGTAGCGCCCTCCCCTACACTTCGGTGTAGTAGCTATTGAAAAGAAAGCCTTCTGGTCGCCCTCGACTACGGTCGCCAACTTTATATATATATATATATATATATATATATATATATATATATATATATATATATATTAGATACATTTAACAAACAAGACTATCTTTCAAACATGTGCATTTGAAGCGAAATTGCCTATTAACTTTTGTCTCACTCTTTAACAATTCATGCAATAAAAAAAATATTTACTTACTTCATCTATGCAAAAAATGATTTGGCTTTAAATAGCTCAAAGTTGATATGCCAATAAACAAAAACCAAATGAAACACGTGGATGATAGCATAAATACACGCTCACATAGATGTGTGTGTGTGTGTGTGTGTGTCTAAGTAAGTAAAGTAAAGTTGGCGAACTTAGTCGAGGTTCACCCGAAGGCTCTCTTTTCAATAGCTACTACACCGAGGTGTAGGGGAGGGCATTACTGCTTTCCCTGGATCGCTCCAATTTACCCTTTATATGTACCTTATAACGTTGAGTGTTTAGCAAGGCGACATCAAGTATCATTTTTTGGGTCTTTGGTATGACTCAACCTGGGATTGAACCCCGGTCTCCCGGACCATTGGCGAACACTCTACTCATTAGGCCAATGGAAAAAATATATTGCTATATATAGAAAACATCTAAAAATATATTGCTATATATAGAAAACATCATTTCGCTCTATTTGTCTTCAAGCGTAACAGCATGAAGCATTGATCTCTTCGCGAACGCAGTTCAAATAGAGTTTATGTTTTAAGCAAGAACGGACCCTCTCCATTGAAAACATTTAAATTTTGTGGGCCAGTTATCATACATCGGCAGCAATCTACTAAAATTGATGCCAGCATACGCCTAGTGAATACTTCGACTAATTTTGACGGATTATCGATTATATTCATATTTACCAAACCCTCCGCTCGGGAAGTATATGAGACAAGGTCAATTTTTAAGCGGAGTTTAACAGGTTTGAATTCAGAGTTTTCCTTCTCCTAGACTAGTTGCCTCGCCAAGACTGAAGAACCCAGTCTGTCCTATTATTTACCCATAGCTGGAGGGAGAATAATTGGATTCATACCTTTCCCAAGGGTATTAGTGCTATGTTAAATGCAATCAGTCTCGTCCAGGATTTGAACTCATGTCGCCGTGTCCATTTCCTACGACGATAACCATTACACCACGGGTACTATTTACCCAACCCCTCCGCTCGGGCAGGATATGACACAAGGTCAATTTTTAAGCGGAGTTTAACTGGTTTGAATTCAGAGTTTTCCTTCTAGACTAGTTGCCTGACCAAGGCTGAAGAACCTAGTCTGTCCTACTATTTACCCATAGCTGGAGGTAGAATAATTGGATTCATACCTTTCCCAAGGGTATTAGTGCTATGTTAAATGCAATCAGTCTCGTCCAGGATTTGAACTCGAGTCACCGTGTTCATTTCCCTACGACGATAACGACTACACAACCATTACACCACGGGTGCCTCCTTGGGTTATTTAATGCCATAGCCATCTTTGTAAAAGGTGGGGGCATGAGAGAGTACATGCATTTCTTAAGAGTATTTGTCCAAAAGTGAACGTAATAATTTTTTTTTATTTGTTGCGGACTTCTTGAAGAAGAAACAACACAAAAACTACCAAGGTGACGATAAAAAGTCCGCAATGAATAAAAATAAAAAAATTAATTCTCAGATTAAGAAGCCTCATCTCAAAATGATTCCAATTAAAGACAGTGAACGTAATAGTTGTAACTCATTTACTACAATCTTGTTCATTATGCGAGCCAACACGCCACAGGATTTTCCCCAGAACAATTTGAGCTTTTACTGGGACATTCTTAAACCAGGTTCAAACTCATTAACTTTTAAAAAAAACTTCGTTATTTAGTTGAGTTTGTGAGCATCAATGACAAGCATTTACAGTAGGATCTTTAGGGGGTTACACCAAGTCCGTTGGTGGGGTTGACTTATGGTTAATCTAGTTCTGCTATCTGTTAAACTTGACTTAAAACTTGAAAAACTTAAGTAGTTGCGAAATAAATCTATTTTTAATTTTTTTCTTCTTCTTCAACAGATCACTCATTGGCAACACCCTAATTTCCATGCATATTTTCCGGCCGGAAATTCTTACCCTTCCATCATGGGTGACATGTTGTCGGATGCTATAGGATGCGTTGGTTTCTCTTGGGTAAGTAAAAAGCAAAAGTTTTCTTTTGATATACAAGCTGAAATTATCGTCCCATACTATTTTATGAAACAGTGATATATATATATATATATATATATATATATATATATATATATATTATAACAGTGTTAGTTGTCACTAAATCACTTTGTGGGAAAATGAAAATTTTCTTAACTGCCTGATGACTGTTGTTTTGCAAAAAAACTCCATGAAACCCTGGGGTCGCAGTCTAAATTCCATGAATTAAACGTATATATCTAATATATATATATATATATATATATATAAGCAGTAAAGTTGGCGACTATAGTCGAGGGAGACTCAAATGTTCCCTTTTCAATAGCTACTACACCGAAGTGTAGGAGAGGGCGCTACTTCTTTCCCAGGATTGATTCATTTTACCCTTGATACGTACCTTATAATGTTGAATGTTATGCAAAGTGGCATCAAATACCATTTTTTGAGTCTTTGGTATGACTCGACCGGGGATTGAACCCCTGTCTACCGGGCTATTGGCGAACACTCGGACATAGGTATAATGGTTAGAGTGTTCGCCAATGGCCCGGGAACCACTTTGATAAAGAATATTAATAATTTTTTCATTCCGGCTACAGAAAATTGACAATGACGTCTTTTTTCAAGATGATAATGCATCTGTATTAGAGCAAAGAGGATTAAGATTTTCTTTGGAAAAGAAATATAAATTCTCTGACATAGTCTGTGAACAGTGCAGATCACAATCCAATTGGTGTAAATCTATGATGTAAATATTTAAAAATGAGCTCTTCATCAAAGATTTATTAACGACCATTTGGGAAAGTTGGAATTACTTTGCAAAAGAATATTGTTTTAAATTAGGGAAGTCCAAACCTGAAAGAATTAAGGTTGTCATTAAAGTTTGAAGAAAGGCAAGTAAGTAAGTTATAATTCTTCGCAATGAATTTCACAATATCATAAATATTGGATTATTCCATAATATTTTCCTCTTCGTGGTTCGGAAAAAATCATCCAATTAACCTAAATAATCTAATCTAGTTAAGTTATATTTTATGCAGGAATGGGCTAGTTTCTGTCATGTAGTGGTTAATGTTCTGGACTGTGACATCAGCGAATTCAAACTGCAGTAATGCTGTTACGTTTATTTTTGGACCAATGCCCTTGAGAAAGGCATGAACTCTCTTATCCCCACCAGCTTCGGGTTAAATAGTATCAACACTGTTCTTCTACAAGGATGACTATGATATTAAACAAAACAAACGAAATGTATATTCTATGAAGCGAGGATGTTCCGTTATTAGATGAAAATGTTTTGCGTCTTATCTATTATTAGTTTATTTACTGCCAAATAAAAAAATGTTCTATTAATTAAGATAATTTAATCTAGTTTGTTTAAGATATATTTTATGAAGCCAGAATGTTTAGCTATTAAAGAAAAACTGTTTTGTGTCTTAACTGTTATTAATCTATTTACTGCTAAAAATACAAGGTGAACATATTACAATTGAAAGAGGATTTTAAGGAGCTTTAGACCTTATATAATTTCGTTTCTTCAACCACAGTATGTATTTTTCTTTGTCGATATATATTGCGCCTTCTATCTATATTCAAATACCTTATTCGAAAAATAACTATTATTAGAAAATATATCTAAACTATAGAAATCAATAAACATTTTTATCGTGGTGAAGAGATATACATATATAATAATCTTTTCTATGTCAAGAGCCAAGAAAGAAAAAAGTAAAAATTGAAGTGGAGAAAAGAATGGAAGAAAGGAAAAAGAGAGGAAGAAAAAAAAGAGAGTAAAAAAAGAAGAAAAAGAAAGGAAGAGAGAGGAGGAGAAAAAAAGAGAAGAGGAACAAAAAAGAGTGGAAAAGGAAAACGAAAGAAAAGAAAAGAAAAAAGAAAAAGAGAAAAGGGGAAAGGAGGAAAGAAGAAAGGAAGAGAAAAAAGAGAGTAGAAAAGAAGAGAGAAAAGGGGAGAGAGAAAAATTAGGAAGAAAAGGGTTTGGTTTCTTTGATTCAGTGGCAATTCAACCTCCGTGGGTTATTTAATGTCAAAGTCATTCTTGTAGAAGAACAGGGGTGAAACTATTTAACTCATAGCTGAAGGGAAAAGGGAGTTCATGCCTTTCCAAAGGGTATTAATCCGAAAGTGAACGTAATACCGCGGTTGGAGTTCGAACTCGTTTCCTCCGATTTTGCAATAAAGTATTTTAGCTTTAAAACCACGGGGAACCCAAAAAAGAAGAGAAGTTAAGAAAAAAAAGGAAAGAGAGAAAACACCGGAGGGGGAAGGAAAAAGAAGAGAATAAAGGAAAATGAAGTGTGTGTGTGTGTGTGAAAGAGAGAGAGAGAGAGAGAGAGAGAGAGAGAGAGAGAGAGAAAAGGAAGTAAATCGGAAAGAAAAAAGAGAAGAAAAGAAAGGGAAAATAAGAGAGGCTGAGAAAAAGAAAGGAAAGAGAGAAAATACCGGCGGGAGAAGGGAGAAGAAGAGAAAACAGAGGAAGAAAGCAAAATGAAGTGAGAAAGAGAGAGAGTGAGAGAGAGAGGTGGGGAGAAAAGACACAGAAAACTGGAAAGAAAAAAGAGAAGAAAAGAAAGGGAAAATCAGAGAGAGTGAGAAAAAGAAAGAGTAAAGAGAAAAAAAGAAAGAGAGAATTAATCAGGATACGTGGAACCCTTTAATTGGCGCCTTCTCAGCCCCCCTCCCCCAAAAAGTCCACTGACACAGACGTAGTTCCTTCTAAATAAGAAGCACCATCACCTTCTCTAGGGGGCGCGAGTGAGTTGTCATGCCTTTTACCACCAGAGTGCCTGTAAATTTCCATGTATGTAATTGTTTACTTCAAAAGAAGAATGGTCGAAAGAAAAAAAAAATGGCTGATAGACGCCGGGAGATCCTAAAATTTAATCACGTCACTCTTAGACATAAAAATCAATCAAAAAACACGAAAGCGAACGAATATTCAAGCGACAATATCCCGATCGCAAATTAGCTGTCCTCAAACCTTTACTAAAAAGAAAGTGACTGGGTCGGTTGAAGAGAGGAATTTCGGACGAATAACGTTCAAGCGACGGTGAATGGCAGACGTCATCTGTCGTGAACAATAGAATAAAGAGGAACGGTCAATTCAGCATGAAAGATTAGTGGAATAACGAAACAAAGGAATAATGGAATTCTGCATTCACTCATTCTATGCAGAATGTGTTCGTTTACAAATAAAAGGAATGTTCGAATGTCACTGGATTGTGTTAATCACTTCAATGCAAACCGGAAAACTAACATGGATGACACACTCAATGAAAACGCAGAAGACAAAGTTCTTTGACAGAAGCTGCGGTTGGGATGGAAAACAAAGACTGGGGAAAAGGATGGTTTACAACATGATTATTCACATTGTTAAATTATCGATTACGGAAATTGATAGGTGCATTTGGTGATTAATAAACAGATCAGATATTGACCGTACTGATAGAAAAAAATGGAATCATTTTTTTTATTGCCACAAATTTCAATGAAACTTTAATAGCTTAGACACCCATAGGAAGTGATTATTTTTTCTTGATTATTGTAGCCAGAGTTCTCTTAGTTAGAGCGAAAAGTCATAATTTTCTAAAAAGAAAATTCTCTGGAAAGAAAAAAGGAAATTTCTTAAAATTTTCTTTTTCATGATTTGATATCCTAATTTGTGATCAGTCCTTTGCAATGACTGAGCAGTTGGCTGGGATTGAAAAAGGTGACATTGTGATATACGAGGGGCATACGATAAGTTTCCAGACTTTTTTCGTATGAGCATTTAAAATTGTCGTAGACTCTTGAAAATTCACAATGTTATTGCTATACGTCTTATGAGATGACTGACCAATTTTTATGATTTCAGGTTCAAAGGAACAGCTACAACAGCATTTGAAATACACCCTACTAAAGCCTGATTGTCACTGCTGGTGAATTTCAAAAATGCAATCTGGCACTTTAGAAGAACGATATGTAATAAAATTCTGTTTTAAACTTGGAAAAAATGCCACAGAAACGTATGGAATGCTTCAGACTGCTTTTGCAGCATCTTGCATGAATCGAGCATCAGTTTTTCAGTGGCATAGGAGATTCAAGGACGGCAGGGAGTCTGTGAGGGATGATGAGAGGTGTGGGAGGAGTTAGGAAGTCAATATACCAGAGTTGATTGGACAAAAGGTTAGGGTTAGGTTTACTATGTTGAGGTTTTAAGGGAGTTCAGGAAGAGATTCGGTTGGAAGAGGCCAGCACTCTTCAAATCGGGTCAGTGGCATTTCCACCAGAACAATGCACCAATCTACAACTCCATCTTTGTCACAGACTATTCGACCAAGATGGGCATCAAGACAGTTCCTCAGCCTCTCTATAGTCCAGACATTGCTCCCTGTGACTTTTGGTTATTCCCTAAGCTCAGAGGCTGTCGTTATGAGACAATTGAAGAGATGAAAGAGGCTGTGACGAAGATCATTGACACGCTCACACAAGAGGACTTCCATGGGGCCTTCCAGAAGTTGTTGGACCGGTACAACAGGTGAATTGCAGCCGGGGGAGATTACTTCGAAAGGGACAAGAGTTTCATGCGTGTACTATCAATAAAAGTGCCCAAACGAAAAAAAGTCTGGAAACTTATTTAATGATCCTCGTACAAAGATTGTGGATGGTCACTTTATGATATGGCAAAGAAATTGACTCGTTATCATCAAACGATGTATTCTTGAAAAATTATAAGAAAAATGGAAATTATTATCCCCACCAAAAAAGATTCTGGCCGTAAAAGTTAAGAAATCACTGAATCTGAAGATGGAAAAATTGTTAGCGCAGCAAAGCGGCAGCACACTGAAATGTTACATTGGTTGGTTTGATTTTATGGTGTTCCATACTCATATGCATGCAGAACACAACGACACAATAATAACGAGGCAATAAGGACGAGCGACACAATTCTTTAGAAAAATATATCTCTCACTTTATTTGAAAGGGTTGTGTGTGATAGGGAGTTGAAAACCGAACAGAACTGCAACATATTGACCCCCACTCTTATGGCCATCAGCGTTTCTTCCCCGTTCTCCTGGGCTGCTCAACCGGGGGCCTGGGGCCCAGCCTCTCTAGGTGCTGGTTTTCTCTACCGCATGTTATTTCCAACTCGTCTGATCCCCAAACTCATTCGGGGGTCCCGATGGCCCCTTCTGCCGGGTGCTGTTTTCTCTACAGCACCATTTTCCAACTCTGATTGCCAAACTCTTTGAATTTCCTGTGCACTGGATTATATAATAGTTCAACGCCCACTCAATATCTCCTCATAACTGGCCATCGGAATATGCACTTCCGCCGTCTTTGGAATGACATGTTTGATCTTTTTGGTTCGGTTTTATGGCATAGCTGCTATGGAAGGTTATTTAATGCCAAACCCATTTCTATAGATATAAACAGTTCTATTTCAAACATTTCACTTAAGCATAAGTAAACAGTTTAGTTCTCTAAGACCCTATCAGGTGCTACCACTCCGGGCCAGAGTGGACCTGGGAGCGCGGGCAATGAAGGAATACTCCGGATTCCCCAAAGCTCCAGCATTACAACAGCCTCCTCATCAGATTGTTTAGTTTCATATCCAGGACATTCGTTGGGGGAGTCTTACCCCTCTATAGAGATGCAATTGGTGTATTTTGCAGCCCCAACCGACTTGGTTATGTAATCAATTAAGTTTCTAAATTAAGTTTCTAAATTACATTGGTCAGAACTCGAGGACCCGAGTTCAAATCATGGGTGGGGATGTTGTAAGTGTTAGATTTATCCACTTTTCCACTTATTTTTTTCATCTTGTCAAATTCACTAAAATCTACCATTTCTCCATATATATATATATATATATATATATACTTTAAGAAAAGCAACAAAACCGGTCACATAGGATTATAAATTTATTTCCATCCTGTTACGCATTTTTGAAATTTCCAAAAACACGAAAAAAATTAACAGGACTTCTTCAGATCCTTTTTGATAAAAAAAATATTCACTCATGAATAATTTCTTGTCCTGATGGAATTACTCCCAACTCCGGTTTAACTGGACCAAAGAATACTATATATATATATATATATATATATATATATATATATATATATATATATATATATATATATATATTGACTTATATAAGGAGACACTTGTTTTCTTATTCCTCGTGGTAATAGAAGAAAAAGTTAAATATTCTACGCCTGTCTATGTATCTTAGCTAGACTTTTATTTCTTTCCGTGTGGCCCGCTTTGAAGGATAAGTATTTATGAAAAAAAAAGGTCTGAAACAGAGAAGAAATTAAAAATTTTACCCGTAAAAAAATGACCACTGACATTAAAAAAACAAAAGGTCGGAATATACATATATTTATTTATGTGTTTATTTTAATGACTCGAAAAACACAAAAATAAAACGTCAATTTGGATAGAAATTGAATTTTTAAAAAAGTAGCACAAATTAGTAAGATTAAAATTTAGTTTGGTTTGGTTTGGTGGGTTTTATGGCATATCAACCTTTGTAGGTTATTTAACGCCAAATCCATTTTTATGTAAATAATCTGTTCTATTTAAAACAATTCAGTTTAGCATTAGTACACAGTTTAATTGTCAAAAACATTTCCATTTCAAACTATTCAACCAGTTATATGTAACAATTCAGTTAAGTGTAAATACAGTTTTAATGTCGAAAAACAGTTCTATTTCAAATAATTCAGTTAAGCATAAGCACGCAGTTTAAGTGTAAGTACGGTTTAATTGTCAAAAACATCTCTATTTCATGCTATTGAGTTTACTCAAACAATTCATTTTAGCATAAGCATGCTGTTAGTTCTATTTAACCCATAGATAGGGCCCTATCAGGTGCTACCACTCCGGGCCAGAGTGGACCTGGGAGCGATGGCAGTGAAGGGGTACTTCGCATTCCCCAAAGCTCCAGCATTGGTGGAAACTTACCATCAGATTGTTTAGTGTCATATATCAGGACACTCGTTTGGGGGGGGGGCGTCTTACCCCTCTGCAGAGAAGCAGTCGGTGTATTCTACAGCCCCAGCCGACTGGGCAAGATTAAAATTTAAACTAGGATTAAGATAAAATTCATAGTTTGACTTATAATAAGTTAAAATTTAAAGTTTGAAAGCGTAAACCTAATGTTTTGTGACCCGTCAGAAGAACACCAAGTCCTATTTGTGCCAGAAGCACAGATAACAATCTACCATTCTTATCTCGAAGTGTGGCATTCATTAAAAAAACCCCAAAAAAAACCCAAAAAAAACACTCACCAAAAGATTTCCATATCACTGTCAGAGAACTCTGCGCAATTAGCATCCTAGCTACGGGAAGCTACTGTTTAGCCACACTGATTAGTTCTGATAGAACGAAACAGATCTGTCTGTGGATGACTATATATATATATATATATATATATATATATATATATATATATACGAAGGTATTTCAATAAGTAATTTAAAAAAAAACAAGATAAATTTCTTTTTCAGAATTTTTTCCATAAATTTCTTACAAACTCTTAGTTTTCCATCATAGTGTGGGAATACTAAATTTATGCAGATGATTACTCAAAGGGTTAGCTATGGTTTCGGAGCCAAAGCATCATTACCACTAACCTACGGCTTCTTAGCTCTACCTTAAATTACCACCAGGCTTTGTTAATTTTACATCTTATTGCGGGAATACCAAATTCATAGGTTAGCTATGGTTTCGGAGCCAAAGCATCATTACCACTAACCTACGGCTTCTCAGCTCTACCTTAAATTACCACCAGGCTTTGTTAATTTTACATCTTATTGCGGGAATACCAAATTCATAGGTTAGCTATGGTTTCGGAGCCAAAGCATCATTACCACTAATCTCGAGAATCCCAGCAGTATTTTACAATATCACCAAACTTTGTTGGTTTTCTATAACATTTGTCAGAATTCCAGCTCAAAATTCAGCTTCGTGGTGTAATCTTTTGTTATATTCACAAATTTCCTGCCAATGTAAAAGATCCGAGTAACAAAACATTAAATTGATTTTGCAAAATTTGAATTACAAAAATAAGATGACAACAATGTCAAGGATTTAATAAGATTTTAGAAGTTTAAATTCATGTACAAAGTCAAATTATACATGAGATATTATAAATTTATTTATTTATTTATTTGTTACAATATATATATTTACCAACCCCTCCGCTCGGCCTGGATGTGACACAAGGTCAATTTTTAAGCGAAGTTTTAACAGGTTTGAATTCAGAGTTTTCCTTCTCCTAGACTAGTTGCCTTATCAAGGCTGAAGAACCTAGTCTGCCCTACTATTTACCCATAGCTGGAGGGAGAATAATTGGATTCATACCTTTCCCAAGGGTATTAGTGCTATGTGAAATGCAATCAGTCTCGTCGAGGATTTGAACTCGTGTCGTCGTGTCCATTTCCTACGACGATAACCATTACACCACGGGCACCTCCTTAATTATTTGTTACAATATATGAAAAGCATTTGATTTGAAGCAAACAATTAGAAAAAAATCACAAAGAAAACGTCAAATTGGATAGAAATAAATCAAATCAAAAAGGCAGCACAAATAAGTACGTAAGATTAAAATCTAAACTATGATTTAAATAAAAAGTCATAGTTTGACTTCTACTAAGTTATTAATTAAAGTTTAAAAGCGGATATATAAATCTTATTGTGACCCTTTGGAGTGTTTTCTTCCTTGAAAGAATATCAGGTTAGATCTATGACGGGAGCACCAGCATCATCTCTAAGAACGACATATATTGATGCGGGAAGAAAAGCTACCAATTTGTCAGGGAACTGAATGCTATCAGCATGACTTGATAAAATTAAGTCTTAGAATATTCAGTGTGCCGATTGTAAAGCAGCAATTATTGAACTTCTCTCGAAGACAATTGCTGTAGAGTTGTAGGATCGATTATCGTTAGATTCCAAGTTGGCGGAAAGAATGGTTAAAGGCTACCATACGCAGGAATTAAATAAAAATTCCTCCCAAAATTTGGGATCATATTATCTTTATTGCAAGAGACGGAGGCATAACGGTTATCATCGCGGAAATTGGATTCAGCAAGCCGAGTTGAAATCCTGGACGAAGCTGTTTAGGTTACACTTATCACTAATGTCCTTGCGAAAACCATGAACCAATTTTTTCCCTCCCAACCTAACCATGGATAAATAATCGGGCAGATTAAATTCTTTACTACTTTGACGCAGTCCAGCACGTTAGACACAATACCTTGGGGATTTCTTGTGGATTCTTAAACCTTAGTCAGGCAACTAAAAAAAAATTCTGCAGTCAACCCAGCCGAATTCAATTCATCTCTTTCTACCTCTCAACAAGGGAAGACTAGGCTCCCTATACTTATTGGGCAACCAGTCTAGGAGAAGAAATATTTTGAATTTACAACTCAATCTGAACACCATCAATTTAATTGGTGAAAAGACTGGTCGGCATCAACCGTCCTGTGGGCTTCGTGCTTGTAACTCTATACAAGTCCCTGCAACGATCATCGGATAAGAGAGGGGTACATGGACGTCTGATCACACTGGTCACATAAGTTCTCCCGCGACTTAAACATAAAATTAAAAAAAATAAAAAGAAGAGCGAAGGCATTTTTGCTTTTTATCACAACTTTGTGCTTTGACAGACTTTTTGATCTCTTAAGCAAACACCCCCGGTTTCGGAAATCTTACCAGACTTGACCCCTTTCGATGGCTTGCTGAATATTTTGATCTGTTACTAAACGATCGAAAGACTCGGGCTCAAATCTATGAATATAAATGATCTTGTGAAGGATTCTAATGCATAAGCACCATTTCCGCAATTTGATTCCCGATTTCAAATGTTTAAATCTCTTGCATGATTACCATTTTAAAAAGGAATCTCAATTTAACTCGTTTCCGCTGTTTGTACTTTTCCATGAACAGACACTTCCGGTTCAGTTGATTCGTGCATTTTCTACGAAGTACGATTGATTTTAATGTATTATTCCGCAATTCTCACTATCTATCGATCTATCTATCTATCTCCCTATCTATCTCAGTCTGTTCATATCTATCTATCTATCTCAGCCTGTTCACACATATCTATCTATCCATCTATCTATCTATCTATCTATCTATCTATCTATCTATCTATCTATCTCAGTCTGTTCATATCTATCTATCTCAGCCTGTTTGCATCTATCTATCTATCTATCTATCTCAGCCTGTTCATTTCTGTCTATCTCAGTCTGTTCAAATCTATCTATCCCTGCCTGTTCGTATCTATCTATCTATCTATCTATCTATCTATCTATCTATCTATCTATCTAATTAGTTACTTAGTAAGTTAAACCGGCATAGTTTAATTAGTACAAAAAAATTTTTTAAATAATTTTTAAGTTAATTTTCTTCTAAACCAAATGTATCAGGTTTTTTCTTACTTTTGGCGGAAAACGACAAGAGCAAAGGGAATATCATTAAGCATTATTACCAACGAAAACAATTGCTCACTCAATAAATCATGACACCATCTTATTCGAAATTGTTGCTGAATAAAATAAATAAAACAGAGTTCTTGTGTTTTCAACCAGAATGAACCGTCTCCATTTTAAGTGGCAACCCTCCCAAGTAAGTTCACATACATTGGCAGCAATATCTCATCTACTGAAAGTGATGTCAACATAGGCCAAGCCAAGGCGTGGACTGGTATTAAAATGTTATCGTTCATATGCAAACCTGATCTCTCTGATGAAATAAAACGTTGTGGCTGTGCCAGTAGTACTACATGGATGCACCATCTGAACGCTAAGTAAACGCATGGAGAAAAAAGCTAAATGGAAACTACTCCAGAATGCTAAGAGTTATTTTGAACAAATCCTGGCAGCAACTTCACAAAACAGCTGCTGTACGACCACTTACCTCCCATCTCAAAAACCATCCATATAAGACGAACAAAACATGCAGAACACTGCTTGGGAAGTAAGGACGAACTCATAAGCGACGTATTTTTATGGACATCTACACATGGACGCACTAGTGTTAGACGACCAGCTCTGTGCGGACACTGGGTACAGTCTAAAAGACATATCAGGAGCAATTGATGATAGAGACGGGTGTTGAGAGAGAGAGAGAGAGAGAGGGAGAGAGAGATGTTGCATACTGATATGGTACCTACCTTACGGACTATAATGAACTCTTCCTATTACTATGAATACCGGGAGAATATTCATCTTGGGGTTGAGTCAACCCCAGCCTCGGCCGGCCGTGTTTGACTCAGGGCACGGATCTGTCCGAGTGCTGGTTTGTTGACTTAGCATTTCCTCCGGATTCAGAGGGCCATCCCCCAGGCTTTTACCGCCTTATGGGGGTTTAGGTTTATTGCCTGAGGCGCCCCTAATAAGGAGAATGCCGACAAGGCAGAAGGTATTTTTGGCAATGCCGGACATGTGTGGACTACGGCCCTGCGATCAGACCCACCTTAAAAACGGCCTTGTGCCATACTTGTCCGATGGTGGGACGGAGAACAAATACCTGAGTTAACTCCAGCCTAACACTTTGGCAGTCAGACTGACATTCAACGCTCTTTTACCTAGGCTGTATTTATACTTTCGTTCAATATACTTGTTTCATGTAATCCTGAGTTCGTGCCTTTCTTCCGGATCTTTTACTGGTCCACAACACATACTAAGGAAGGAACGACAATACACGTCTTTATAAAAATATAACTCTACCTCCCTCCCTCCCTCCCTCTCTCTTCTTTATTGTCACGAAAGGGTCGAAATGTTGCAGGTGAGAGAGAGAATGAGAGAGAGTGAGAGAGAGAAAGAGACACAGAGACAGAGACGAAAGACTCGGGTTGTTATAATTGACGCTATATCTTCTTAACCTTGATCTATTTTCAGAGCCCCACTTTGTACTTCTTTGACGGGGCTGATCACTTCTCAACGCAGAGTCACTGGCTAAGGCGGCTTCTGCTATGACTGCCCGCTTCTCCTGACTGCCTGTCCTGGGGGGGGGGTGAAATTGTGTACCCCTGACTGCGAATCTCTTGTCATTATATAATATTCACCACACACCCACATTTCCCTTCCGCTTCTCAGTTAACAGGATTTATTTCCGCAACCCCCTTGTTTACACAAGTGAAATATCCTGTTTAGATATCTACGACTAACATACTGTCAAAGGTCAATATGAAACAGAGAGAGAGAGAGAGAGTCAAGGAAACGCTGTGCTGCCTGCCTGACTTGATGAGGATGAAAATAAGAACATCGAAACTTTGTGATAAAACATATGAATATGTAGCACTCCGAAAATAAGTACACCTTATATATATATATATATATATATATATATATGTAGTTTCTGGTTACAGAGCTATCGCAATTTTCCTTCTTTCTTTCTTTTTTTGTCGTAATCTCGATTTTTTTCTTTCTTTTCCATTGAAAATGAAAATGAAAAGATATCTATGTATATATCCTTTATTCTATCAAATTAAAAGTTTATTTCTAAGTTGTTGTTTTTTTATATTTGGGATTCGTATAATGAAAAAAAAAGTGTTTGAGACTTAGATTAAGCAAATACACTATATCGATCGAAACAATATTCTGCGTCACAAAATTAAATGTAAAAATAAAAAAAGATTTTCTTCCTTCTTTTTCCCTTACCTTTTTTTTTTCCTTTTTTTAATTGGTTCTTTCGCTGTTTCTTTCATATAATCATCATTTATTCATTTTTCATTCTTTCAGTTGTTCTCTTTCTCTTTCATTTTTTCACTCTTCATTTCTTTCTTTCTTTCTTTCTTTCTTTGTCATAACCTCTATTTCTTCTTATTTTTTTTCTTTTCTCTTTTTCTCTTCTCTTTTTCTTTTCTCTTTCTTTCTCTCTCATTTTTCTTTCCATTTCTTTCTTTGTTATTTCATCCCATCGATAAAAGACTATTTCTTCGTTTTCTTTCTTTCTTTCTTTCTTTCTTTCTTTCTTTCTTTCTTTCTTTGTCCCGACCTCCATTTCTTCATTTTTCTTTTCCCTTTTCTCTCTCTCTCTCTCTCTCTCTCACTCTCTCTCGTTTTTCTTCTAATTTCTTTCTTTTTTTGTTATTTTTTTTCCATTGATAAATAGACCTTTCTCTCGTTTTCATTCTTTCACTCCATTTCTTTCTTTCTTTCTTTCTTTCTTTGTCACAACCTCCATTCCTTCATTTTTTTTTTTTGTTTAATTCTCTCTCTCTCTTTCTTTTATTTTTCTTTCCATTTAATTCTTTCTTTCTTTATTTAATTATATATTCATTTATTGGCAATTTCTTCTTTTTATTGATACATACATACATACATATATATATATATGTGTGTGTGTGTGTGTGTGTGTGTGTAGAAGATAAAAGAGAAATGAATAAATAAAAACCCAATCTACAAATTTATAATTCTTATTTCTTTAAAATGAGTGAAAAATTTACCGAAAAACAAAAGTACAAAATCTTTTCTAGCGCCATTAAGAGCGTAGATATTTTTCCATAGATATGGTTAAAATTCGTGCAATGAATTATTGCATTATTTGTTAGCTTAGAATAAAGGGATATAAAGTGGGAGAAACGCGTTGATGCGATAATACAAGTGTTTAACTTAAATAAATCAAATAGCAAACGAGACATCCTTGTAGTTCCAATTTTAGTAAATGTACTGTCGGTGGTAGAAATGGTGGTAATATAATTAAGCAATGATTTGTTTATATTAATCCTTTTTCGTTAATTATATTTTATCATTCAGTTTGGTTGTCTTTGAACTATTCGGGTTAAGAGTTCAGGTGTCTAGTCAATTGGTGCAGTTTACGCTCGTGCGCAAAGGATATGACAATCACCCTTGTCATAATAAACCCCCAGATAGGAAATGCGGCTGAAGTGTGGATGACGTCATGCCCGAAAGAGATGGTCCTGAGAATTTGAGGATTTTGAAAAAGAGTCAGTTGAGGGTTAAGATTGGACCATGGAGGCAGAGAATTGAGTTCTCTGCCATGGAGTCGAGTAGTTGGGGATTCGGCCATTGAGTCGAAGTGTTGAGTTATTCGGATCTCTACCGGCAGGGATGAATTGAGATCTTAAACACCACGAGATGTGCCGAAAGTTGGGGGTAGGGTTAGCATAGTATGATTACGAAAGACTTTTAAGAATTCTGTCTCTCTCTCTCGTGTCGAAGAACCGAAGCAAGCAATTAATAAACCCTTTCGTATCTGTCCGCCTGTTTCCGCCTGTATATTTGCATACACCTGTATTGTGTGCTGTGTTTTGCATATGCATAAGTCTAGTATACAACAGAAACAGTTTTATGTTGAAGCTCGCGTATATGATAGATCAGGTGTGCCGAAATGAAATATATTCTTGAGAGAAAATAATGTTGATTTTCACTCAAAAAACCCCCCAAAAACCAAAAGGTTTTGTCTAGACTACGTGTTTAGAACTTCGATCGACAAAATCAGAGAAAATGGCTTCGAGCTGACTAAGAGAAGAAGCAAAAGGTACCCCGCAAAAACAATCACAGACGCCGACTACGCTGATGACTTGGCGTTACTGGCGAATACACCTAATCAAGCAGAGACACTACTGCATAGTCTGGAACGAGCCGCAGCTGACATTGGCCTCCATGTCAATGCACACAAAACTGAATATATGTGTTACAACTAAACGGGCAGCATTGCCACACGAGACGGAGCCTCTCTGAAACTAGTAGACAAATTCACCTACCTAGGAAGTAGCGTCTCATCAACCGAAAAAGACATCGACATACGACTGAAGAAGGCATGGACGGCTATGGATAGGCTCTCGATCATATGGAAATCAGACCTAACCGATAAAATGAAACGCAGTTTCTTCCAGGCAGCGGTTGTGTCGATACTGCTATATGGATGCACCACATGGACGCTAACTAAGCGGCTGGAGAGGAAACTAGACGGTAATTACACAAGAATGTTGAGAGCAGTATTGAACAAGTCCTGGCGACAACACCCCACGAGACACCAACTATACGGACACTTGCCCCCCATCACGAAAACTATACAAGTTAGACGAACCAGACACGAGGGACACTGCTGGAGAAGCAGGGACGAGCTCATAAGCGATGTACTCCTGTGGACCCCCACATGTGGATGTGCAAAAGAAGGACGACCAGCACGAACTTACATACAGCAACTATGTGAGGACACAGGATGTAACCCTGAAAACCTGCCGGAGGCGATGAATGATAGGGAGAAGTGGCGAGAGCGGGTCAGGGATATCCGTGCTGGCGACACGACATGATGATGATGATGATGATGACTTACCGTTAGTTAAGTAAGCATGAACAAATCCATACTTACTGAGGAAATACTTATTTCTTCACTTATTTATACTCCTTAGGTATGCTCGAAATTCGATTAAAAAAAAGTGGATGAATTATCTATGAATCTAATTGGCTAAGAATTTGTATTTTTGATATTTTTGGAGGGAAAATATTTCTTGAATTATTCTAGGTTTTGCTCTTTCAAATTTTTCGCGGCAAGTCAAATATTATCGTCTGCGAACGAAGTAACTCGAAATTTAAAAACAAGCGCGGAACCGCTGTTGTATAGTCATACAATAACCATGACCATGATTAACTATACACATATACATGCAGAATCATAATGGCACAATAATAAATATACCTCTCACTTTATTTGAAAGGGTCCGCGTGTGAGAGGGAGTTGAAGTCCGAACAGAACTACAATATATTGACCCCCACTCTTATGGCCATCAGCGTTGGGTCTTTCTCGTTCTCCAGGGCTGTTCAACCAGAGGCTTGGGGGCCCAACCTTTCTGGAACATGTTCTCATTCCAGCATCTTGTCGTTAATTCATCTGATCTCCAACTCACTGACTTCCTGTCTTCACCAAGTTATATTAGTTCAATCGCCCACTCAATCTTTGGAATGGCATGCTTGATCGTCATCAAGCGGAAATAACTGTCATGCAGTTCACAGGTCACTCTCTTCCGGTGCATCAGTCAATGAGTGTACGATGGGATTTTACCTAGTCCCATATTTTCAGCCTAGCCCGCCTACGCGATTTCTTCTCATAACTGCCATCGGAATGTGTCACTTCCTTCTGGTGCATCACTTTGGAATGGCATGTTTGGCTGGGTCGAAGGTCAATATACAACACCGCCGACTAATTAATAAATGCAAAAATACAGAAATTACAGCTTATTGAGTTTATTTTTTGCACAAAGGATTAACACTTTTCAGCATGGTAATCAGTTGAGCTACCATATATATATATATATATATGACTTCTTTTTTGTTTTATTGTCGGTTAGAATTAGAGTAAATTAATTTTTTTTTTAATTTTCATTTTTTAAAATTCTAATTACTTTTCGACTTAAAACTACAGATTTAATACTAAAATAGAAAATTAACTTTATTCAATAACTTTACGTAACGATACAGAAATAATTATATTAAATTAATTTCAAGATTGAATTAAATTTAACTTTTTTTAAATCTAATTTATTTTTATTTTTGAGCCTATTAAATCCGTTACACTTTTAATGATTAGTACGTATATAGAAATTAATTTACTATAATTCTAACCGACAATAAAATAAAAAACGGAAGTGGGCTAAATGAGGAGATAAGTCTTTCCCCCTCTTCTATCCCCTCCCACCCTTCTTTCCTGTGTCTATTCTGGATTATTTTATCCATAAGATCTGAAGAAGTCCTGTTAAATTTTTTTCGAGTTTTTTTGATTTTATCAAAATCACATAACAGGATGGAAATAAATTTATAATCCTAATGTGACCGGTTTGTATTTTTTTCTTAATGAAATTATTGCTCTGTGATGTCTGTTACATTGAGCTCTTTACCAGGAAAATTTAAATGTTCACTGTTGAATGGTTTTCTTGTCCTGATGGAATTACTCCTAACTCCGGTTTAACTGGACCAAATAATACTTATATATATATATATATTTATATATATATATATATATTTCACTCAATTTCTTTCTTTCTTTCTTTCTTTCTTTCTTTATTTTTCATAACCTCCATTTCTTAAGTTTTTCAAATTTTCTTTCAAAGACTCTCTCTCTCTCTCTCTCTCTCTCTCTCTCTCTCTCTCTCTCTCTCTCTCTCAAACTCACTTTCTTTTTCTCTCTCACTTCTCTCTCTCTCTCACATACACACACACACACTCTCTCTCTCTCTCTCTCTCTCTCTCTCTCTCAAACTCACTTTCTTTTTCTCTCTCACTTCTCTCTCTCTCTCACATACACACACACACACACTCTCTCTCTCTCTCTCTCTCTCTCTCTCTCTCTCTCTCAAACTCACTTTCTTTTTCTCTCTCACTTCTCTCTCTCTCTCACATACACACACACACACACTCTCTCTCTCTCTCTCTCTCTCTCTCTCTCTCTCTCTCAAAACTCACTTTCTTTTTCTCTCTCACTTCTCTCTCTCTCTCACATACACACACACACACACTCTCTCTCTCTCTCTCTCTCTCTCTCTCTCTCTCTCAAACTCACTTTCTTTTTCTCTCTCACTTCTCTCTCTCTCTCACATACACACACACACACACTCTCACTCTCTCTCTCTCTCTCTCTCTCTCTCTCTCAAACTCACTTTCTTTTTCTCTCTCACTTCTCTCTCTCTCTCACATACACACACACACACACTCTCTCTCTCTCTCTCTCTCTCTCTCTCTCTCTCTCAAACTCACTTTCTTTTTCTCTCTCACTTCTCTCTCTCTCTCACATACACACACACACACACTCTCTCTCTCTCTCTCTCTCTCTCTCTCTCTCAAACTCACTTTCTTTTTCTCTCTCACTTCTCTCTCTCTCTCACATACACACACACACACACTCTCTCTCTCTCTCTCTCTCTCTCTCTCTCTCTCTCTCTCTCTTTCAAATATACCGTCGTATTTTCCCTCGTTCGTTTTCTCTCTCCCTTCCACTTTTTTTTTTTTTACAATTTTTCTTCATCTCCCTTTTCCTGTCTCTTCTCTTTCTTATGAATTTAGTTCTAATTTATATTTCCTTTTATTTACAAAATTTATTCACGTCCTTCCAATTTCTTCTTGCCATTTTATTTCTCTCCTCGACTAATTTCATCCGGGCACCGTCACCATTCGCCAAATCACAATCTCTCCTGTTCCATTTTCTTGTCATGGTCGTACAAAAGAGGCAGGTTTTCGTTTGTTGTCGTTAAATAGCCTCCTGTAAGAAGCCCTTTTCATTTCCTTGATTTTGTCGCCAGAAAACCAGCGGTGAATGTTGGTCGTGACCCGCTCATCCGGAAGCAAGCTGCTAACACAGTCTTCCGACCGGAAGTGACTTTCATTAAATTCCACCATTAAAAGAGTGACATTATTAAGATTACCTACACTTTAGACGACTACAAGACGCTAATACTTTTAACATGGCTGACTCTGTAAGTAAAGAAAGGGTGCTCGTCTAGCTAAAAAAGAAAGACGGGGGGATATTTAAAAAAAAAAGACAAATAGAAAGAAGTTGAAATGATGGAAAGGGGAGAGAGAGAGAGGGGGGAGAGATGGAGAAACAGGGAAGCAGAGGGAGAGACAGAGGCATAAAGAAATTATTAAAGAGATAAATAGAAAGAAGCTAA
>OY757933.1:4694485-4894485 GCA_963585895.1 Sepioteuthis lessoniana
ATATATATAATATATATATATATAATATATAATAATATATATATATAATATATATAATATATATGTGTAATATATTAATATATATAAGCTTCAATACTATTAAATATGTATAAAAACTAATATATATATATTTATGTATACATATTTAAAAATATATATATATATATATATATATATTAAAATAACTTTAAAAAAGATCTTGCATTTAAGTTCTAAGAAAAGGACGTTCATTTGAGTTCTAAAAAAGGACCCTTCTTTTCGGTCACGTCTCATCAGAGAATTGCCGTGATAGCAAGCAGTGCGGTGGAAATTATTAAAAGTGGTCAACAACCATTATTGTTGGGTTACCAGAATAATGAGCTGGTTCTGGAAACCTCCTATAACGAGTTACAACTTCCAGTACTCGAAGCTTTCCTTATTACCAAACACCGACCCATGCTTTGTAAACAAAAGTAGTTTTATAAACTGCAGACAGGGTTCTTCAGCCTTGGTAAGGCAACTAGTTTAGGAGAAGGGAAACTCAGAATTTAAACCTGTTAAACTCTGTTTAAAATTTGACCTTGTGTCATATCCTGCCCGAGCAGAGGGGTTGGTAAATATGATATGATAAACTGCTTTTATTGACCCACACAGATTTTAGTGAAATCACACTGGATTTAGCAAAGGAAGAAAACAAAGAAGATCGTATCAATCTCTCCGGGTAAGCGTTTTCTTGTCTTTGATTTTTTTCTCCAACCGCCATTTTACCAATTTCCTCTTCATTGCTCGCTGTCACGGCAATTCTCTGATGTGACGTAACCGAAAAGAAGGGTCCCTTTTTTAGAACTCAAAAAATTACTCTCTATTTAAAGTTATTTTGAAATTTTTATTTACTCATTTATTTGTTTGTTTTAGAACACAGTTAAATGGTATCAAGTATTCCTGTCAAATGCTAACAATTTATACACAATTATATTGCTTCAATTGACTATTCCTCACTAGCAATAAACTTTTGTTTGTACCGTTATATAGTATCAAATATTTCTTTCTAATAACAATAATTTACAAGAAACTAAACTTTTGTTTGTACCGTTATATGTAAAGTAAAGTTAGCGACCATAGTCGAGGGTGACCCGAAGGCTCCCTTTTCGATAGCTACTACACCAAGGTGTAGGGGAGGGCGCTACTCCATTCCCAGGATTGCTCCACTTTACCCTTGAACCGTACCTTATAATGCTGAGTGTTAAGCAAGGTGGTATCAAGTTCCATTTTTAAAGTCTTTGGTATGACTCGACCTGGGATTGAACCCAGGTCTCCCGAGCCATTGGCGAACACTCTAACCGCTGGGCCAATCAAATATTTCTTTCTAATAACAATAATTTACAAGAAACTAAATGGATTCATATGGACGATAGTAATAATCTTTGATAAATACGTGGTGAATTCAATAGGTTTCCAGACTTTTTTGTACAGGCATTTAAAATTGTCGTAGACTCTTGAAAATTCACTATCTTAGTGCTATACATCTTATGAGATGACTGACCAATTCTTATGATTTCAGCTTCAAATGAACAGCTACAGCAGGAATTGGAATACACTTTACTAAAGCCTGATTGTCACAGCTGGTGAATTTCAAAAATGCAATCTGGATGTGAGGACACTTTAGAACAATGATATGCAAAACAATTCTGTTTTAAACTTGGAAAAAATGCCGCAGAAACGTATGGAATACTGCAGACTGCTATATGACCATCTTGCATGAATCGAGCATCAGTTTTTGAGTGGCATAAGAGATTCAAGGAAGGCAGGGAGTCTGTAAGGGATAATAAGAGGTGTGGGAGGAGTAAGGAAGTCAATATACCAGAGTTGATAGGCCAAAGGGTTAGGGTTAGGTTTCCTATGTTGAGGTTTTAATGGAGCTCAGGAAGAGATTCGGTCGGAAGAGGCCTGCACTCTTCAAAACGGGTCAGTAGCATTTCCACCAGGCAATGCACCAGTCCACAACTCCATCTTTGTCACAGACTATTTGACCAAGATGGGAATCAAGACAGTTCCTCACCGTCCCTATAGTCCAGACCTTGCTCCCTGTGACTTTTGGTTATTCTCTAAGCTCAGAGGCTGTCGTTATGAGACAATTGAGGAGACGAAAGAGGCTGTGACGAAGGTCATTGACACGCTCACACAAGAGAACTTCCATGGAGCCTTCCAGAAGTTGCTGGAACGGTACAACAAGTGCATTGCAGCCGGAGGAGGATTACTTTGGAGGGGACTAGAGTTTCATGTGTGTACTATCAATAAAAGTGCCCATACGAAAAATGTCTTTATTTAATGATCCTCGTATTATTATAACTTGGTAAATATTTATAGCTTCAAGTAACTATTCAATCAAATAACTTGTACCTAGTAATAGGGTTTCAAATATTGCTATCTAAATCAAATATAGCCCAGTCAGCTGTGGCTGAAGAATACATCGACTGCATCTCTGCAGAGAGGTAAGACTCCCCAACGAGTGACCTGGATATGACACTAAACAATCTGATATAATATTGGAGCTTTGTGGAATGGGGAGCACCACTTCATTGCCATTGGTTCCAGCTGCACTCTGGCCCGGAATGGTAGAACCTGAAAGGATCCCATCAATTGGTCAAATAGAACTGCTTGAGAGTTAAACTGAGTGGAAACAAATGACTTATGCTAAATTTAATTGCTTGACCATTTAATTGTGTGTAAACAAATGACTGATGTTTGATTGAATTGTTAATGATACATGTAAATACTTAAAACCATTTAACTGTGTTTAAACGAATGAGTAATATTGAATAGATTAATTAGTATTAAATAGCAATACTTGTAACCACTTCCCGGTCTGCAAACACATGATTAATATTGAATAGAATATGGCGACACGAGTTCAAATCCTGGACGAAACTCATTGAATTTCACATAGCACTAATACCCTTGAGAAAGGTATGAATCCAATTATTCTCCCTCCAGCAATGGGTAAATAGTAGGCAGACTAGGTTCTTCATCCTTGGCTAGGCAACTAGTCTAGGCGAAGGAAAACTCTGAATTCAAACCTGTTGAACTCCGCTTAAAAATTGATCTTGTGTCATATCCTGCCCGAGCGGAGGGGTTGGTAAATAGAATATTGAATAGAATTAGTAGTGTTAGATAGTTAAAATTGAAACCATTTAACTATATAGAGACAATAGCAGTACTAGTGTGCAAACAAATTACTTCTAACTCACTTTAAAATGAAATTACCGACAAACTAATCTCTTATATATCGTATATATCTAGGGCACCTTTGGTGGTGTAACGGTTAGCAAGCTTGACTAGCAAACCTACACGAGTGAGTTCGAGTCTCATTGGGCGCCCCATTCATTCGGCCTTGTGCCACATCGAAGCAAAAGAGCTTTGTAAATTACTATATCGTATATATCTAGGGCACCTTTGGTGGTGTAACGGTTAGCAAGCTTGACTAGCAAACCTACACGAGTGAGTTCGAGTCTCATTGGGCGCCCCATTCATTCGGCCTTGTGCCACATCGAAGCAAAGAGCTTTGTAAATTACTATATCGTATATATCTATTTGAATGCGTGCAAACAAATGGCTAATGTTAAATTGTTACTGTTATATAGCAATACTAGAAACCGTTTAACTGTGTGTAAAAATGAACTCAGGCTCATTTAAAATGTTATCAACAAAATGAGTTTACAAATCATATTATGTATAAAGAGGATTTGGCATTAAATAACCAAAAAGAGTTGTTATGCCATTAAATCCAACGAAACTAAATCATATATATTTAATATACATGTATAAAGAGGATTTGGCATTAAATAACCTACAATGGTTGATGTGCCATAAAACCCAACCAAACCAAATCATATATATTTAATATATATGTATGAAGAGGATTTGGCATTAAATAACCTACAATGGTTAATATGCCATAAAACCCAACCCAACTAAATCATATATATTTAATATATATGTATAAAGAGGATTTGGCATTATATAACCTACAATGGTTGATATGCCATAAAACCCAACCAAACCAAATCATATATATTTAATATATATGTATAAAGAGGATTTGGCATTAAATAACCTACAATGGTTAATATGCTATAAAACCCAACCAAATCAAATCGTATATTTTTAATGTATACGTATAAAGAGGATTTGGCATTAAATAAACTACAAGGGTGGATATCCCATAAAACCCTACCAAACGAAATCAAATAATGTTAACGCAGTTACATGGTATCAAGTATTCCACATTAATATTAATAATTTGAATACAATTATATTATGCCTTAAATTAATAACAGAGGGAATCTCCGGCGCATAATGATAAAATGACAGATTGCAGTCTCGATGTAAGCGAGTACAATCCCTAGTCGAGTTAGTGCATTCACTTTTAAACTTATACCCTTGGGAAAGGTTTAAACACCCTTATGCCTCTCAGCTATAGCTTGAATTGTATTATTACTGTCCTAGAAGGATGGCTTTGACATTAAATGAACCACTCGGGTTGATATGCCTTTAAACAATAAAACCTAAACATACTTGTATCTTATTATAGTCATTCGTTTGAGGACTGTCATACGGCTTCAAATATTCTTATAATCATTTATGACTGCATTTAAAGATAATAGTTTGTTTACGCACATTATATGGTTTACGGACTCAGCTATATGGTTTAATGATATAGCTATATTGTTTAATGACACAGTTATATGGTTTAAGGATACAGTTATATGGTTTAATTATACAGTTATATTGTTTAATGACACAGTTATATGGTTTAAGGATACAGTTATATTGTTTAATGACTCAGTTATATGGTTTAATTATACAGTTATATTGTTTAATTATGCAGTTATATTGTTTAATGACACAGTTATATGGTTTAAGGATAGAGTTATATGGTTTAATTATGCAGTTATATTGTTTAATGACACAGTTATATGGTTTAAGGATACAGTTATATGGTTTGATTATGCAGTTATATTGTTTAATGACACAGTTATATGGCTTAAGGATACAGTTATATTGTTTAATGACTCAGTTATATGGTTTAATTATACAGTTATATTGTTTAATGACTCAGTTATATGGTTTAAGGATACAGTTATATGGTTTAATTATGCAGTTATATTGTTTAATGACACAGTTATATGGTTTAAGGATACAGTTATATTGTTTAATGACTCAGTTATATGGTTTAATTATACAGTTATATTGTTTAATGACTCAGTTATATGGTTTAATTATACAGTTATATTGTTTAATGACTCAGTTATATGGTTTAATTATACAGTTATATTGTTTAATGGTGCAGTAATATAGTTTATTGATACAGTTATATTGTTTAACGACATAGTTATATGGTTTAAGGATACAGTTATATTGTTTAATGACTCAGTTATATGGTTTAATTATAGTTAAATTGTTTAATGTCTCAGTTATATGGTTTCATTAAACAATTATATTGTTTAATGATTTAGTTATATTGTTTAATGACACAGTTATATAGTTTAAGGATACAGTTATATTGTTTAATGACTCAGTTATATGGTTTAATTATAGTTATATTGTTTAATGACTCAGTTATATGGTTTAATTATACAGTTATATTGTTTAATGACTCAGTTATATTGTTTAATGACACAGTTATATGGTCTAAGGACTCAGTTATATTGTTTAATAACATAGTTATATGGTTTAATAATACAGTTATATTGTTTTATGATTCAGTTATATAGTTTATTGATACAGTTATATCGTTTAATGACTCAGTTATATTGTTTAATGACACAGCTATGTAATTTCACGTACGCTTATGCAATACTAATAATTTTTAAACATATCTATTATATGGAGCCCTAACAGAAACTACCACTTCGGATCAATGTGGAGTGTGGAGTAACGGCAATAAAGTGTTATTCCACACTCCGCAAATCCTTATAACTGGAGCCTCACTATCCGATGAAGTTAAGTGTAAAACTCAAGAAACCCCTTTTTGGGGCCGGGCTTACCCCTCTTCAGGGAATACAGTCAGCATATTCTAAGCCCCGACGATAGTGTAGATTATTAGTATTAGATAAAAATATGATGCAAAACAATCTGATGGTGAGGCTCCAGTAATCTGAGATCTTTGGGGAATGCCGAGAACCTCTTTAGTGCCATCGCATCCAGGTAAACTCTGACCCAAAGTGGTAGCACCTGATAGGGTCTTATCTATGGTTCAAATAGAACTAAATTGTGCACTTATGATAAACTGAATTGTTTGAAATAGAACTGTTTATATGTATAAAGATGGATTTGGCATTAATAACCAACAAAGGTTGATGTGCCATAAAACCAAACCAAACCAAACCAACTTTAGATAGGAATATTTAACTGATGAAAAATAATTGTTTGCAAGTCATCATTATAAAACGGATTTTGCTTGAAATTATATAACTGTGCAAATGTATCGTTACACACCAGAGTTCGTGCTGGTATAGTCTCAACAACAACCTAGACGCTTTCACTCCCATGTGTCTGACGTGTCCACGAGTGTAGTATTACGTCTGAAGAGTCAGTCGGACTTCGTGATAATCTCGCTGTGAGAAAAAGTGATGAACACACAAAAGCCCTATCTTGGTTCGCTAATACAAAAATTTTGGTATAAAAATACACATTTTAGTAGTTGTCGAGAAGAGATAAACAGAGTATGAAAACTGAATCAACCGAGTTAGCGAGACAAAGAGAAACAAAATGTCGTGACGAGAAAGAAAGCAGAGACAGACATTGAATTTTCTTTCGCGTTTTATTTAGTTGTTGTAACACGTGCTTCTTCGCAGGGTCCGTCCTCACAGGTTCGTGTCTTTGTGTGGGACCCCTTTTCTGAGCTCACTCCAAAAAGGGAGGTGCAACTTCCGGCTGTTTTCACATCGTCATGTCTGGTGTCCAATTGACTGTCTTTACCTTGTCCCGTCCGGTTGTCAACTCACTTTTCCCATTCTCCTATCCCGCATCCACTCCCTTATGACGTTTGCATTTGAATTCCCTTTAGCCAATCAGAACTTGTTGTTGATTCGCTGCTGATACGTTTCTATTTTTAACCCGAACGTCACTAATTATTCTCTACGAATTATTTGAACTCACATCGAACTCACAATTCTACAGTCGGACAAATATTAATTAATTAGCTTAGTCTGACACAATACTATATTATTAAAGCTTAGCTGAGTCAGGCACAAGGCTAAAATATTGGAGCATCTAGCGACGATCGAAGTCACCAACCTAGAGTAGTGTGCTATCAGAGCAGTTCACTAACCATCACACTTAGGTAATTGTAAATCTTAAATTTAGCTTAGTCTGACATATGGTTCAGATATTGAGACATCAAATGAAGGAAAAACTTAATAGCCTATTAAGATGGTCTCTAGAAAAGTTTTCAAAACGTCGTGCTACGGTAGGTACCACAACTATTAATGCTTAGCTTAGTCTGGCACAAGGTCAAGGGGATGCAACTTGGGTAAATATATATATATATATATATGTATATATATATATAGAGAGAGAGAGATAGATAGACATAAATATTAACAGATTGATTTAATATATATGAGAAAGAAAAGCGTTGATTGAAGAAATGGTACATGGATTTAAGAAATAACTGACCACTAATATATATATATGTATATATATATATATAAAACGAGAATTTTATATATATATATATATATATATATATATATATAAGATATCGTACAATCAATTTTAGAATCTCATAACGATAGATGGGAATTACGTCCCAAAATCCAAACTGAAAAACAACTCAAAACATCTAAAAACAAAACATAAAAATTCTTAATATAAACTGATGCCATCATCTATTGATACATACGTATATATATATATATATATATTGTCATCCACAGATAGACTTTCGTTGTATCACAATTCATCAGTTTGGCTAAACATGCAAGATCATTCAAACTGGGATCGAAACCCGGATGATATCTTACCGCAAAATATCAACAACTATAGAGTAACCTACAGACCCTGAATTATAGAATAGATATAAAAAAAAATAATAATATATATATAAATATATACATATATATACCTACATAGACTGAATTATAGAATAGGTATAAAAATAAAAATTATATATATGTGTGTGTGTGTGTGTGTGTGTGTGGTGCCTTCAATAGGTTTCCAGACTTTTTTTGTACTGGCATTTAGAATTGTCGTAGACTCTTGAAAATTCACTATGTTAGTGCTATACATCTTATGAGATGACTGACCAATTCTTATGATTTCAGATTCAAATGTACAGCTACTGCAGCAATTGGAATACACCCTACTAAAGCCTGATCGTTACAACTGGTGAATTTTAAAAATGCAATCTGGACGTGAGGAAGAACGATATGCAATAAAATTGTGTTATAAACTTGGAAAAAATGCTACAGAAACGTATGGAATGCTTCAAACTGCTTTTCGACCATCTTGCATGAATCGAGCATTAGAAGTTGTTAGAACGGTACAACAAGTGCATTGCAGCCGGAGGAGATTACCTCGAATGGGACTAGAGTTTCATGTGTATACTCTCAATAAAAGTGCCCATACGAAAAAAGTCTGGAAACTTATTTAATGATCCGCGTATATATATATATATATATATATATATATATATATATATTACTTTTCATAGTAAGATATGTCTTCCTTGGTAAAACCAAGGTGAACTTGACATTCCCGACTTAAATTATTAGATGCTATTCATTTTGTCAAGACTTTTCTGCTTCCAGTTCAACGAACATCGAGTTGTTTGAATTCAAATGGCTTACAGACTCTAATGTCGTGTTTACAAAGAACAGAGACAAAATTAAACAAAAGGTTTTGAGAAAATAGACGAAAAGAAGGAAAAGTAGAAAGAATCCTGCATCGCAACAACATTGGTACACACCCATAGGTAGATATTTTCCCTCAAATTCTCGCCAGCGATTTCCTAGTGACACCGTTCAATTGGTTAGTTTTGCTATCTTTGTTTAATGGCTTATCAACCTTAGTGAGATATTTAATTCCAAAGCCATCCTTGTAGAAAGACAGCAGTGGTACAATTTAATGCATAACTTTATTTATAGTGATAGATAGTCTGAAATATCCGACTTATGGCAGCCCAATTTTAGAATTCTTTGCAGATGGATTCGACCCCCGCAACAAGCGTCCTAGATATGAGACTAAACAATCAAATGATGAGGCCCCAGTCTTAGAGTTTGGGGAATGTGGAGTACCTCTTCATTGTGATTACTCCCAAGTCCACTCCGACCCGGAGTAGTATTACTTATTTGGGTCCAATCTATGGGTCGAAAAGAAATGTTTAATAATTTACTGTACTTGAAACAAACCATTTGACAAATACAACTGTTGCAGTTAGCAATGATTGAAACCATTTTACTCTGTGCAGTTAGAAGCATCATTTCAAAACGAGCTAATTCGTTTAAGCACAATAAGTGGTTTCAGTTATTGCTTATACTAAGTAAGTAAAGTTGGCAACCTTAGTCGAGGGTGACTAGAAGGCTCCTTTTTCAATAGTTACTTCATCAAAGTGTAGAGAAGGGTGCTACTCCTTTCCTTGGATTGCTCCACTTTACCCTTGATCCGTTGGCGAACACTCTAAACATCATGCCAACATTGCTAACACTAAAGTAAGTAAAGTTGGCGACCGAAGTCGAGGGTGACCCGAAGGCTCCCTTTTCAATAGCTACTACACCAAGGTGTAAGGGAGTGCACAACTCCTTTCCCTGGATTGCTCCACTTTACCTTTGATCCGTACCTTATAAAGCTGAGTGTTAAGCAAGGCGGCATCAAGTACCATTTTTAAGTCTTTGGTATGACTTGACCTGGGATTGAACCCAGGTCTCCCGGGACATTGGCGAACACTCTAACCATCATGCCAATGTCTGGTACATTGTTTCAAGTATTGCTATCAAATACTAATATTTCAGTTCAATATTAATTATTTGCTTGCACACAGTTCAAGTAAAGTAAATTATTTTATTGGATCCAAAGATGAGACTCTGACAGGTACTACCAATCCGGACCTTTGTGGACCTGGGAGTAATGACAATGAAGGACTACTGCACATTCCCTAAAATTCCAGGACTGGAGCCTCACCATCAGATACAGTTTAACACCGTACTCAGTGTTATTTGTTTGTTTTATTTTGTTTGTTTGGTTTTTATGGCACATCAACCTTTGTTGGTTATTTAATGTCAAATCCATTTTATTCAAATAAACAGTTCTATTTCAAACAATTCAGTTTATCATAAGTGTACAGTTTAGTTCTATTTGAAACATAGATAAGAGCCTATCAGGTGCTACCACTCTGGGTCAGAGTTTACCTGGGTGCGATGGCACTAAAGAGGTTCTCTGCATTCCCCAAAGATCTCAGATTACTAGAGCCTCACCATCAGATTGTTTAGTATCATTATTTAATGTCAAATCCATTTTATTCAAATAAACAGTTCTATTTCAATTAATTCAATTTAGCATAAGTACACATTTTAATTGTCAAAAACATTTCTATTTCAAGTTATTCAGTTTAATCAAACAGTTTTATTTCAAATAATTCAGTTAAGTATAAGTAAACACACGCAGACAACGTAGATGATCGTGAGCTTTAAGTAAATACAACTGCCCAAACCGAATCTTTTCTGTATAGCCTTGAATAAACAGCAAAAGGCATTACGTGAACACAAACAAAATGGAGTCCATGATTTTAACGTGAAGGAGTCATCTTCACTTTAAATAGCAAACCTCTAAAATCAGTAGACCAATTCATATACCTCGACAGCAATATCTCATCGATTGAAATTGATGTCAACATATACATAGCGAAGACATAGACTACTATCGACAAGTTATCGATCATATGCAAGTCTGGTTTATCCGATAAAATAAAACGGGATCTCTTCTAAGTTGTGGCTGTGTCAATACTGCTGCATGGAGGCACCAAATGGATGCTTTCAAAACACATGGAGAAAAAGGTAAATGGGAACTACTCAAGAATGTTATGTGCTGTTCTGAACAAATCCTGTAAGCAACACCCCACAAAATAACAGGTACGGCCACTTACCTCCCATCTAAAAAAAAAAAATCCAAATAATACGAACAAAATATGTGGGATACTGCTGGTGAAGCAAGGACGAATTAATAAGTGACGTTCTTCTATGAACCCCAACACATGGACGCGCCAATGTTGACCGACCAGTAAGAACTTATTTACATTAGCTCTGTTTGGACACTAGATATAGTTTGGAGGATCTGCTGGGATCTACAGATGATAGGGACGGATGGAGAGTAAGAGAGTTAGGGAAAATCGGGCTGTCAGCGAGAATTGATGATGATGATGATGATGATGATGATTAAATAAAAGCTATCATCTTGTGGCGGATATCAGCGAATGGTTTGTTGAAAGAAAGAAAAAAAAAAAAAAAAAGAAAGAAAATAAAAAAAACAACTTTTGACTGTGTTGACAACTGAATACAAATAATAATGGAGGAGAAATTAACTTTTTATTTCTTTTTAGTAGCAATGTAGAATTGAATGTCCTTTACAAGACAAACCGAATCAAAAGCGGGAATGCTTCTTTTTTTTATTATTTTTTTTTTCTTTTTACTCATTTCGTCTTATTCTTGTTTACACATTTGGGTTTTCGACTACCGTATTTTCTCTTTGTCTTATCACAGTTTATCACATTTCTTCATATAATATTAGTTGGTTGCTTGCTGGCTTGTTTTTTTTTTTTTTTATCACACATTAACCCTTGTGAGTTATTCAATGACAAATCCTGTTTATAAAAAAGTTAGTAGATAACTTTATTTTTAAACAAGTCAGTGCTCATTTGTTTGCACATAGTTAAATCGTTTTAAGTATTGCTATCCAACGCTAATAATTCTATTTAATATCAATCATTTGTTTGCACACAGTAAAATCATTTCAAGTATTGCTATCCAATAGTAATAATTCTATAAAATATCAACCATTTGTTGACTCACAGGTAAACGTTTGTGAATATTTCTATCTAACATTATTTGTTTGTTTGTTTGTTTGTTTGTTTGAGTCTTATGGCACATCAACCTTTGCGGTTTGTCTAATACCAAATCCATCTTAATAGAAATAAACAGTTCTATTTAAGACAATTCAGTTTAGCCTAAGTACACATTTTAATTGTCAAAAACATTTCTATTTCGAGCCATTCATTATAGTCAAATAGTTCTATTTCAAAAAATTCAGTTTATGATACGTATAGAGGTGCCCGTGGTTTAATGGTTATCGTCGCAGGAAATGGACACGGCGATACGAGTTCAAATCTTGGACGAGACTGATTGCATTTCACATAACACTAACACCATTGGGAAAGATATGAATCCAATGATTCTCTCCCTCCAGCTATGGGTAAATAGTAGGACAGACTAGGTTCTTCAGCCTTGCTGAGGCAACTAGTCTAGGAGAAGGAAAACTCTGAATTAAAACCTGTTAAACTCCGCTTAAAAATTGACCTTATGTCATATCCTGCCCGAGCGGAGGGGTTGGTAGATATGATAAGTATAGTTTTTGTTAATACCCAGCTAAATGTCAAAACGGTTCTATTTCAAACAGTTCAGTTTAACGTAAGTACAGTTTCAATTCCAAAAACTGTTCTAATTCAAACCAATCAGTTTAGCATAAGTACACAATTTAGTTCTATTTGACCCATATATAGGACCTTATCAGCTACTATTCTGGGCCAGAGTGGACCTGGGAGTGATGGCAATGAAGGGATACTCCACATTACCCAAAGCGCCAACATTTTGGAACATCGCCTTCAGATTTTTAGTGTCATAAACAGGACACTCGTTTAGGGGGTTACCCCTCTAAAGAGATAGAGCCGGAGTATTCTACAGCCCCAGCCGACTGGGCAATTGCTAATATTAGTAATTCTATTTATTAAGTATTTCTGTATTATAAAAATGATTTACACGCAACAGTATAGTTTCAAATAAATAAATAATAGCAATAATAACCTTTAGTAAGTGATTGAACAGTTCTATTTGATCCATAGATAGGAGACTAACAGGTACTATTAATTTAGGAGAAAGAGGATCAAGGATTAATGGTAATGAAGGAGTAATATCACCTGCGAGGGTTACATATTGATCCTTGACCGAGCCGTTAATCAGAGATTTCTCTGAACGGGACACACCTGTGTAAACAAGCGGAATCGGTCACGTGATTCATCGGAAGTCGTAGGCGTTATCAAATGATATATGCAGATGCCACTTGAGGGTCCGAGTTAGTTGGGGTCAGTTGTATTCAGTGTGAGTCTTGAGTAAGACACAGCTTGCTGTCACGGAAAGTGCCCCCTTTGGGCAGGGGTCCACAGCAGGTCCCTGGTTAAGTACTCCCGGCCCAGAAGCAGAAGAAGTGCTTAATGAGGTCCTGAAGATAACACAGCGTGGTATGGTCAAGAGAAGAAAAAGTTATGAGTCAATGCAACAGTCTGTCTTGTTTCCCTCCATCCGTCTGTCTTTCACACGTCAAAGAATCTTCAACCCCTTTCGAGAATAATGTGTGAGAGTTATATTCTTATAAGGAACTGTTATGGTCATTCTTCCTCCATGTATATTCACTCATTATGGCTATATAACATGCGGTGCAAGTGAAGTTAGGCAAGTGGTTGTGGTAGCTGTTGTCTTACTATTCTTTTTCAGATACGATGAATTATGATCATGGCTTGGGTCGGTACAGAACGTGCATTTGCTGTTGAAACGTTTTTAGTTTGGTTTCTTTGTTTAATAGCATATTAACCTTTGTAGGTTATTTAATGCCAAAGCCATTCTCCAAGAAGAACAGTAGTGGTACTATTTAACCCATAGCTGGGAGGATAAGGGGGTTCATATCTTTCCCAAGGGTATTTGCCCGAAAGTGAACGTAATAGTGCGACTGGAGTACGAACTCGCTTACTACAATTCTGCAGTCCATCGCTTTAACTATTACACCATGAAGACATCCCCGAAACGTTTTAAAACTGGTGAATCTGTAATTGCTTCACAGAAAGCGTTGTTCCTTTTTTTTTTTTTTTTTTTTCTCATTTCATGTTACCTCAGCATTATGCTGTTCCGGATAGAATTTCAACACATTGCAGTATTGATTTTCTATCCGGAAAAGCATCATTCCAACGTAACAGAAAATGAGCGCGAAAAGTTCTATGTGGAATAATTACAGATTCATCAGTCTTAAAAAATGTTTCAAGAGTAAATACACGGTGTGCCCCTATCCAACTCATGATCGTAGCCAATCCTTCTGAAAAGAAAATAGGAAGAGTTAATGGAGCTACCATTGCCACTTACCGAGGTTCATTTGCACCACACAGGTATCTGTTGAAAATTTGGTGGGTATTTCTGTTGGACTTTATATTATCAATTCTGATTAAGAATTTATTAAACTTAATGGGCGAACCCCATCAAATTCCGCTTTTTGTCCCAAACTCAAAAAAATAATTTTTCGAGGCCCTTTTGGTTTTATTGTAACCCAGGCTGATAACCACTATTCCTATTGCCCAGTCGGCTGGGTCTGTAGAATACACCGACTGCACCTCTGCAGAGGGGTAAACCACCAAACAACGAGTGTCCTGTTTATGACACTAAACAATCTGATGGAGAGGCTCCAGTAATGTTGGAACTTTGGGGAATGCAGAGTACTCCTTCATTGCCTTGGCTCCTAGGTCCGCTCTGGCCCGGAGTGGTAGCACCTGATAGGGTCCTATCTATGGGTAAAAAAAAATAAACTGTGTATTAATGCTAAACTGAATTGCTTGAAATAGGACTGTTTTGACATTGAAACTGTATACTTAAGTTAAACTGAATTGTTTGAAATAGATCTTTTTTGACATTTAACTTATAGCGGTTTTGAGGATAACACTATATTTTTTAGGCACACAAATGAATTACGAAACTTTGCTTTAACAACACACAACAACAAAAGTTCTTTATTTGCAGCATGGAATGTGGTTTGCTTTTGGAAGCTGCAAGACTCGTGGTGTTTAGGCTTGTTGGATGTTTGAGACGAAATGGCTTAGCGGGATGTTGAGTTGGCAGCGTGTTGTTGGACTTGTGAGGGATATGTTTAAAGTCACTGTGTATTTTTGTGTGTCTGGTATTTTTGGGGAGAGTGTGCGTTTTCTCCATTCATATGGACCAGAAGTGAAATGGTAGCTAGTGTGTCGAGAGCGGAGTTACGCTCGAATCGACATAGCCAATTTTTGGGGTGACATGAAGTGGTGCCTGTGGAAGGTATGCTGAATGTTTCTAATTTATGTTCAACTGGGATTCCTCGTAAAGAATCCATAAATTAGATGGTTCCCTCGTTGAGTGTCCATGTTGCTGCTGCTAGTGTTAAAGCCACAGTGAGATGTCCACACTGGGTGGCTTGTTTAGCTAAAAAGCATCGCTAAGCAGGGACGACCAGAGGCACGTCTGTTCTGGTCGCCGTCTCAAGCCGAAGAGAGTGAGTTTGGCCGCTCACCCATTTTGCTAGCCGGATATGAAGGTCCGGGCTGAATAGGATAAGTCATCCTGATTGGGTGAAATTCAGTGTTGAATTGAATTGCGCGCCAAAACAAAATACGAGATTTTCCTCTTCTCTACAAACTGAACTGCTTTGACATTTAACCGTTTGTAAACAAAAACTATACTTATACTAAACTGAATAGTTTGAAATTGAATCCGTTGTTAAATGCCCCGAAAATAGTTGATATGCTGTAAAAAAAAACAACCAACTAACCAGCCAACCAACCAACAACCACTATTCCTACTGCTATACGAACTGTGGTTAGCAAATACTCCAAATCTTTCACTCACTATAATAATCGTATGGAGGTGCCAGTGGTGTAATGGTTATCGTCGCAGGAATTAGACACGGCGACACGAGTCCAAATCCTGGACTGATTGCATTTCACATAGCATTAATACCCTTGGGAAAGGTATGAATCCAATTATTCTCCCTCCAGCTATGGGGAAATAGTAGGGTAGACTATGTTCTTCAGCCTTGGTGAGGCAACTAGTCTAGGGAAAGGAAAACTCTGAATTCAAACCTGTTAAACTTCGCTTAAAAATTGACCTTGTGTCATATCCTGCCCGAGCGGAGGGGTTGGGTAAATATGATAATAATCGTATATTCTCTTTTCTTTTTTTCTTAGGCTGCGAGTCCTGCCTGTACTGAATTGGAATCGGTCGTATTGGATTGGGTTGGTACGTTAATTTATTCTTTATCGTCTGTGTGGGTCACACTTTCTCTCATGAATATGCAGAAGAGGGTAGGAAGAGAGAAAGAAATTTTGAATATGACGCAAAAGGAGGTAAGATATAAACGAATCAAAGGAAAATCTAATTCCCAGCCCTAAAAGGCTGCATTTTCATCGGGAATTCCCACACTGACAGAAAATAAACAAAGTCTGGTGGTATCATGAGGAATTGCCAGGGTGCTCTATGTTAGTAGAAATAATGCTTTGACCCCTAAACCATGTTTGACCACAGAGTAATCATCTGTTAAAAGCTTTATTAGCGGTACTGTAGTTGGCATGTCAATGATATCATATACTATTTTCAACTCAATATTTCATGCTGTTTTCGGTATATATATATATATATATAAGTAAAAAGTAAAGTTGGCGACCGTAGCCGAGGGCGATCAGAAGGCTCCCTTTTCAATAGCTTCGACACCGAGGTGTAAGGGAGGGCGCTACTTCTTTCCTAGGATTGCTCAACTTTACCCTTGATACATAACTTATATTGCTGAGTGTTAAGCAAGGAGGTATCAAGTACCATTTTAAAAGTCTTTGGTATGACGCGACCTGGGATTGAACCTAGGTCTCCCGGATTACACACACACACACACACACACACACATATATATATATATATATATATACTAAACTTATTCAATAAATAATATTCAATAGTTTTTTTACAAAAAAGCAAAATAATTTTTTTCGTGATTCTTCCATACATGTAAACTTTATAATTGGTTTATAGCAAAAAATGTTTTATTCTCGTAAAATCTGGCAACTAAAATTAGCGACAAATCAAACAGACTGCTCCAGACTTGAACAGAGATATGTCATTAAATTTTTGCGGGCTGACAATGCAAACCATGTGAAATTTATAGAATGTGTCAAATGTACGGAGAAGCATGTTTTAGTAAAAAAAAGTTTTCAAATGCGCTAAAAATGGGTTTACAACAACTAACCAAAGTTGAAAAGACAGTCTCTGGTAAAGAAAAAGTTCTGGGTGCAACAGTCAAAAAAGAAGGTCATGCTGACTGTCTTATGGGACAGGAAAAAATCCATCAGTAATGACTTTCCTAGAAAAAGTTAAAACTGTAAACAATGCTTCCGACTGCATAAGCCTTGCGCAAAATACACCTTTTTTTTATTGAATGAATCACGTGTGTATATGTAACAGGTCCGTTCAAAAAATTCTAAGCCTCATTCAGATTTGAGATTTGTAGCTCATCACTCATCTTTGTATGGGAAAAAGGGTGAGAAAGGAGCTACTGCCACCACAAAAAAGTTCAGCTTTAGTTTTTCTTTCTGGTGAGGCTCAGAACGTTTTAAATGTCCCTAGTATATATATATATATATATATACTCTCAGTTTTGTAACAAGTTGACACAGATATGATCGCAGTGTACCGAAAGCAGAAGTTCTGGTTCTGGCTTCTTTGTTTATTGGCATATCAACTTTTCTGGGTTATTTAATGCCAAAGCTATCCTCATAGAAGATCAATAGTGGTATATTTAACTCGTAGCTTGGAGGATAAAGAGTTTCATTCCTTTCCTAAAGATATTTGTCCAAAAGTGAACTTAATAGTGCAACGGGGGTTTGAACTCACTTACTACATTTTCGCAATACAGCACTTTAACCATTACGCCACACAGAAGTTCCACCGGGATGGACACATCGTAAGGTTGACAGATGATGGACGGCATTATATAATTCAATGTTCTATCAACAATGATTTTTCTGTGTTCTAAAAAAATGTATCCTTGAAATTGAAAATATTTTAGAAAATTATCCCCTCCCATTATGGCTCTCGAATTACTGGACATTCTAGTCCAGTAATTCGAGTAATACTGTCACTCTACCGCCAACTATAACAAACGTAGTGTTATATAACATGACATGGATTTTCGGTTCGTTCCTAGTGACCCCGTGTGCTTTGACAAGCTGTCACGTTATGATTCGTAAACAGGGGGATGACAGCGCGTCAAGGCAGTCGGGTACAACAGGTGTGTAACCGGAAGGAGACTACGTGATAACCTCGCGGTCAGATTTAGACAGAGTGCAGAGAATCGAGAGTCTAACGAGGGACACGAAGCCGATCAGAGGCGTCTCGGACCTCTCTGACGATACGGCTTGCTCCCGGAAGAAGATATGGGACCAGAAGAAGTCCTCTATCTGAGTATATGCCTCTCCATCTATCTCTCAACTAGCAACAAACAGTGGGCCCCTTTCGAGAATAAAATGAGATATATTTTTATAAAGAAGTGTTTCGTTGGTTCGTTCATTGAATTTCGTAAATCATGAGAGTCTCTACAACAAAAGAAAGGTGCCCTTTCTGTCTCAATTTGCGGCCAACCATGAACCACGGGATATTATTCAAACTCAATGAAGAAACCCACAGTTTCAGCTCACTACATGGAATTTGGCTTCGGTAGAAAAACCCGCACTTTTTTTAACTTTGTCTATCCACGTATTAAAAGACATTAACAAAGAAGATTATGCATTTCCATTCTTTTACCGTACTAGGATCGAAGATTTCAGTTTATTATTAACATAGCCCTGTCGGCTGAGGTTTTAGCATACACCACTTACATCTCTGCAGATGGGTTAGCACCCACCTTCCAACGAGTGTTCTGGATATGATACCCTAGCTGTATGATGGTGAAACTCCAGTTCTGAACTTTGAGGAATGTATCATCATCATCATCATCTCATCATCTTGTCGTGCCATCAGCACGGATATCCCTGACCCTCTCTCGCAACCCCTCCCTATCGTTCATTGCCTCCGGCAGGTCCTCTGGACTACACCCCGTATCCTAACAGAGCTGCTGTACGTAGGTTCGAGCTGGTCGCCCTGCTTTTGCTCGGCCATGTAAAGGGGTCCATAGGAGTACATCACTTATGAGCTCGTCCCTACTTCTCCAGCAGTGTCCTGCATGTCTGGTTCGTCTAACTATGGGTTAAATAGAACTAAAGGCATACTTATGCTAAACTGAATTGTTTTACTAAACTGAATAGTTTGAAATAGAAATGTTTTTGACAATTAAACCGTACATACATTTAAACTGCGTGCTTATGCTAAACTGAATTAAACTATTTGAATAAACTGAATAGCTTGAAATAGAAACGTTTTTGACAATTAAAATGTGTACTCATGTTAAACTGAATTGTTTGAAAGAGAACTGTTTTTTGACAATTAAACCGTACATACATTTAAACTGCGTGCTTATGGTTTGGTTTGGTTTGGTTTCTTTGTTTAATGGCATATCAACTCTTTTAGGTTATTTAATGCCAAATCCATTCTCCTAGAAGAACAGTAGTGGTACTACTGGGAGGATAAGGGGGCTCATACCTTTCCCAAGGGTATTTGGCCGAAAGTGAATGTAATAGCGCGACTGGAGTACGAACTCGCGTACTACGATTCCGCAGTCCAACGCTTTAACTATTACACCACGAGGACACCCCCTACGTGCTTATGCTAAAGTGAATTATTTGAAATGGAACTGTTTTTTGACATTGAAACTGTACTTACACTAAACTGATTTGTTTAATATAGAACTGTTTTAACATTTAACTGTGTGTAAACAAAATCTTTATTAATACTAAACTGAATTAGCTGAATTAAAACTGCTTGACTAAACGGAATAGATTGACATAGATATGTTTTGTCAGAATTAAACTGTACTTACATTTAAACTGTGTACTTATCCTTAGCTGAATTGTTTGAAATAGAACTATTTATATAAAAATGAAGTTGGCGTTAAATAACCTACAAAGGTGAATATGCCATAAAACCCAACCAACCAACAACTTGTTTAGTGTGGGGAAACCCATGACGTTGTGATGGACTGCCACCTCATAGTATCCAAGGTCGAACTCGAGTTATACTATTTCTGTTGAACTGATATCCTAAGAAAAAGTGTGAACCCCCTTATCCTTCCCAGCGATAGGTTCAACTGTACAACTCAAGTTCTTCAAAAGGATAGCTTTAGCATTAAATAATCCATGAAGGTTTATATGCCATTAAACAAACGAACCAAATCAAACTATTTATCCATAACTGAAGTCAAAGAAAATCGATGGATTTAAAAATTTCTTGAGATTCTAACTTCCACGTTAACGTCGACCTAGAGTCAACGATACTAGGTAATTGTCAGTTTCACACCTATATGTTCTATATATATATATATATATATATATAGTATTGTTCGGTCCAGTTAAACCGGGGTTGGGAGTAATTCTATCAGGAATTTTTATCCATAAGATCTGTAGAAGTCCTGTTAATTTCTTTTTTCCGTGTTTTTGATTTTATCAAAAACACATAACAGGATGGAAATAAATTTATAATCCTAATGTGACCGGTTTTGTTTTTTTCTTAAAGAAACACACACACACATACATATATATATATATATATATAATGAAAAACGAAAGAAAATAGTGTAATGTATATTTGCATCGATTGATGAAATTATTATAGATAGATAGACGTGAATAGTGATAGATAGATAGATAGATAGATCAAACCATTTGGATACGTATTGACAACAGGGGATCAATCGTTTTCCAATTATTTAAGTAAGGTTTATCGATACGGACATGAAATTATGATAGATAGATAGATAAATAGATAGATAGATAGATCGATTTTTGCTTTATATATCAGCTGTTCTGGGGAAAACGAAGGCAATCAAGAAAGCATGAATGATTAATTTACTGACTGGTTTTAACGGTTTGTCAACCCATCAAGGGGTAGTTTTTGCCGAAAGGTCCTATCGAATACGAATAATAGATGGGACCCTCATAGGCACTGTCACTCCAGGTCAGTGTGGATCTGTGAGTAATAGCAACATTTGATGAACTGATTTCAATTTAAGTTTTATTTTTGTGTTTTGTTTCTTTAGGTAAAATGATCGGGCTTCCACAACAGTTCTTACACGAAGGAGGCAAGGGAGGCGGAGTGATACAGGTGAGTAAACAGATCATACGCTTCTTCAATCTACTGCACTCTTTTTCTCTATGATAATAAAATATTTTATTAGAAAGCGCGCTTAGCGTAACGGTTATCAACGTAGGAAACGGAATCGGTAATTCGAATTCAAATCCGGAACGAAGCTGTTTCAAGAAGCACTGGTCTTTACGTAAACTAGAATAAAACAGAATTCGTTTATTTTGATCAAGATGGTATCATCTTCTCATTAAATGGCAAGTTTCTGTAATTAGTACACCAGTTCATATACCTCGGTAGCCATATCACATCAACTGAAAGCGATATCAACGAACACGTCAGTACTTTGAAGTAAAACGGGTATTTTTCAAAACTGTAGCCGTGTCAGAACTACAGTATAGTTGCACCATTTGGTTTGTTGTTTAATGGCATATCAACCTTCGTGGGTTATTTAATGCCAAAGTCATCCTTCTAGAAGAACAGCAGGGATGCTATTTAACCCATAGCTAGGAGGATAAGGGGTTCATACCTTTCCCAAGGGTTTTTGTCCGAAAGTGAACGTAATAGAGCGACTGGAGTTCGAACTCGCTTACAAGGATTCCGCAGTCCAGAGCTTTAACCGTTACACCATGAGGACACCGCCCCTGAACAATTTGCATTCTAACGAAACGCCTGGAGAAAAATGTAGATAGGAACTACACAATGATGCTGAGGTCTGTTTTGAATAAATCCAAGAAGTAGCACCCCACAAAACACCAGTTATACGACCACTTAATTCCCATTTTGCAAGACATGCTTTATACCGTTTAAGAATTATGGACTAACTCATAAACAATGTTCTCACATGGACCTCTACACATGGACACAAGTGTTGATGTATGATATTCATCAGGTCTGGGTGCCGTCTAGAGAATTTTGTGACTGCGAGGACTGATAGTGACGGATGGTGAGAAAGAGAAAGAGAGTCCAAGGAATCCATGTTGTCAGCACGTCTAAATGGTGATGATGATGATTGTTGAGTTTGCTTTCGTTAAGCGTTCAGCCACTGATTGCATTTTGGTAACTATGTTGAAATACAGGTGCCACACAATCTTCTATCCTTAATTCGGCTTAATTGTGTTTAATTGTATTGTAATGGTCTTGTTTATCTTTTTCTTCAGGGTTCAGCCAGCGACTGCGTTTTAGTTACAATGTTGGCAGCGCGACACGTTGCACTTCAGAAACTAAAAGGATCCTACCCCTTCGTGGAAGATGGTACACTTTTGACAAAACTTGTCGGATATTCCTCGAAATTGGTATGTGTCTAACTTCTCCAAGACGATTCTCTTTCTCTAGTATCTCATTGTTTCAGAGAATTTGTTTTTAATTAAATTTTTTTCGAGTAGCATTGGCCTTGGAAGGCGCTACTCATGCTGCGTGTCTCGAGTATAAATAATCCGGTGATGCCCATCCCTCTCCAGGTCTCCAACTGGTTTAAATTCAGGGTTTTTCTTTTGTTAATTTCGGTTAAATAGCTCAGTCTGTCCAATCCATGGGTGAAAGAAGAACAGTTTCTAAGGGTATTAGTGTTATGTGAAATGAAAACCGTCTTATCCAGGATTTGAACTTGGTTAGCCGTGCCCATTTCTTACGCCACTTCCTACACCAATACGCTACGAGCATTTGCCCATTAGCCGATTTTATAAATCGTGAAATCGATGCCAACATCAGCTGAGTGAAAATTTCAACGGAAAACAGAGATGTTTATATTAGGAAGGAATTTCGAATCTCAGTGTCTTGGGATTTTGAAATGTAAATATACTATCAAGCTATGTTGTTATGATGTCAATTCGAGTTCCATAAAGTCAGGTTACAGGATGTTATGAAATAAGTATTAAAAATAAGCAATGAAAATAAGCAATAAAATAAGCATTCAAAATAAGCATTAAAAAAACCATAAAAATAAGCATTAAAAATAAGCTATAAAGATAATCTATAAAAATAAGCCATAAAAATAAGCATTAAAAATAAGCGCTAAAAAAGCCATAAAAATAAACATTAAAAATAAGCATTTAAAATAAACATTAAAAATAAGCTATAAAGATAATCTATAAAAATAAGCATAAAAATAAGCACTAAAAATAAGCATTAAAAATAAGCGCTAAAAAAGCCATAAAAATAAGCATTAAAAATAAGCGCTAAAAAAGCCATAAAAATAAGCATTAAAAATAAGCGCTAAAAAAGCCATAAAAATAAACATTAAAAATAAGCATTAAAAATAAGTATTAAAAATAAGCTATAAAAATAAACATTAAAAATAAGCTATAAAAATAAGCTATAAAAATAAGCATTAAAAAAAGCCATTAAAAATAAGCATTAAAAATAAGCATTAAAAATAAGCATTAAAGATAAGCTATAAAAATAAGCATTAAAAAAGCCATTAAAAATAAACATTAAAAATAAGCATTAAAGATAAGCATTAAAGATAAGCTATAAAAATAAGCATTAAAAATCCGTATCCTAAATCATTCTAATGCAGGAATCCAAAAATAAGTACTTTTTTGAAACAAAAAACATTGGGTTGAGTCATCAATAATTTTCATTTAAGAAAACCTAATTTATTTATGAATGATTTAGCAATAAATCAATTTCAATCAATTGTATATTAGCCATTATATTCAATCTCTTTTTGCCATTCATCAGGTGACTTATTGACTCCACTAATTTCGAGCTTAGCAAGTTATCCCCAAACGCTTTCGTCTGATGTTAAACCATAACTGTTATTTATTTTATTTTAGTGCTTGTTGTGTGTGTGTGTGTGTGTGTGTGTGTGTGTGTGTGTGTGTGTGTGTGTGTTAATCCCAAATCTCTCATTGGTTCATAAATCTACAGCTTCTCGTTTACTTTTCACCAAAGCAAAATCGTTGCATTTTGTTAGATTTTGTTAAAACTTTACGACAAGAAGAAAAAATTTACTCATTCTCAAACTGGTTTAACATTTCCACTTAATTTTAAATTTCAAAACAGGGAAATAACAGAAAGAATCAATATAAAATTTCGGTCTGGTTTCTTTATTTAATGGCATATCGATTTTCAATCACTTTTTGCCATTCAGGGTATTTTTATTGTTGTACTCCCGATAAAATGGACTCGCCCTCCTCCATAAATACATGTCAACGGAGCAACAGAAGAGCTGACCAAACCCACGTGACACAATCACGTGTGATACCACTTGCGTAGTAGACGGATAGTCACTACCCCACTGGACTCTCAGCTTCCTATTAACTAACTACTGTTTAACCAGGTTCACTTGTATCTTGTTTCTGTTACTTGAATATATATTTTTTCTATCTACCTTTTCGTGTTCCCCGTGTCTTTCTTTTGCCAGCGTCACAACATTTATAGTGGACGAAAAAGATGGAAATCACTTGGTGCAAAGTCTGCTGAATATGGACGCGAGAGTAGAACATATCAGCCTAAATCCAATATTTTTATCTTGTGTGATTCTAGCTGAATGTGGCCTTATGTTGCCAAGGGGAAGCATAAAGTTTCCCTTGCTTTGAGCGTCTGATTGAGATTTAAATACTCAAAATGAATAAATCCACAACGACTCCCTCCAGATACACAGCATTACTTTTCTTCCGTGAAGCTCTACCTTTGGGGTAAGCTGCAGAGATTTATCCTTGTCAATTCTTTTGCGTTGAATAGTGCCATAAAAGGCCCATTTCAAATTAAATCATGGACTTACACATTTAAAAATATTTTTATTCTCTCTTTGGACCTACAACAAAAAAAATCTTAAATATATATATATATATATATATATATACGAGGATCATTAAATAAGTTTCCAGACTTTTTTCGTATGGGCACTTTTATTGATAGTACACTCATGAAACTCTAGTCCCTTTCGAAGTAATCTCCTCCGGCTGCAATCCACTTGTTCTACCGTTCCAGCAACTTTTGGAAGGCCCCATGGAAGTCCTCTTGTGTGAGCGTTTCAATGATCTTCGTCACACCCTCTTTCATCTCCTCAATTGTCTCATAATGACAGTCTCTGAGATAGGGAATAAGCAAAAGTCACAGGAAGCAAGGTCTGAACTATAGGGAGGGTGAGGGACTGTCTTGATGCCCATCTAAGTCAAATAGTCTGTAACAAGGATGGAGTTGTGGACTGGTGTATTGTCCTGGTGGAAATGCCACTGACCCGATTTGAAGAGTGCTGGCCTCTTCCCTAGGAATCTCTTCCTGGACTCCCTTAAAACCTCAACATTGTAACCCTAACCCTAACCCTTTGTCCAATCAACTGTGGTCTATTGACTTCCTTACTCCTTCCACACCTCTCACTATCCTTCACAGACTCCCTGCCTTCCTTGAATCTCTTATGCCACTCAAAAACTGATGCTCGATTCATGCAAGATGCTGCAAAAGCAGTCTGCAGCGTTCCATACGTTTCTGTAGCATTTTTTCCAAGTTTAAAACAGAATTTTATTGCATATCGTTCTTCTAAAGTGTCTTGACGTCGAGATTGCATTTTTGAAATTCCCCAGCAGTGACAATCAGGATTTCGTAGGGTGTATACTAATTCCTGCTGTAGCTGTTAATTTGAAGCTGAAATCATAAAAATTGGTCAGTCATCTCATAAGATGTATAGCAATAACATAGTGAATTTTCAAGAGTCTATGACAATTTTAAATGCCTGTACAAAAAAAGTCTGGAAACTTATTGGTTGCACCACGTATATATTGAAGTTGATAATGGAGTGTAATCCGACAATATATAAAGAAATCTCTCCAACTGGATTACCTTGTTATCAATTTTTCTTTATACATATATATATACATATATATATATAGGCAAAATCTACTCATAAATAGATAGATGAATTGATTTCATTTGACAGACTTAAACAGACTGATATATATATATATATATATATATATATATATATATATATATATATATATGTATATTTAGGCAGCATTTCTTCGTTAATGCAAATTTCATTAAACATAATAGACATTTTATGTCTACATATTTTCTTTTGGATCCGTTCGAATTCCCGTATTACTTTTATTGTATTCTGGGGGAATTGATTTATGTATTGTCCATAGTTGCATGTATCCCTAGTACTTTCTGCCCGACTTTGGGCCATCATCAGGGGAGGATCTACTACAAAAGTGATGTAACTTTTGTTTTAGCATATTACAACTGTGTAAGGGCGTCTTTGCCGTTGAAGGTTTTTGGCGTTTGTTAATTCTAAATATAGAATCACATTCAAAAACAAACGCCAAAAACCTTCAACGGCAAAGACGCCCTTACACAGTTGTAATATGCTAAAACAAAAGTTACATCACTTTTGTAGTAGATCCTCCCCTGATGATGGCCCAAAGTCGGGCAGAAAGTACTAGGGATACATGCAACTATGGACAATACATAAATCAATTCCCCCAGAATACAATAAAAGTAATACGGGAATTCGAACGGATCCAAAAGAAAATATGTAGACATAAAATGTCTATTATGTTTAATGAAATTTGCATATATATATATATATATATATCAGTCTGTTTAAGCCTGTCAAAATAAGTCTATTCTTATCTATCTCTCTATCCATATCTATGAGCAGCTTTTGTCAATATATATATATATATATATATAGTTTGATATTCTTCCACCCACTCTCTCAATCAACTGGGATATTCTTCAACATAGATCTTTCTTCTTCAGAACAAACACTATGTGTCAACTCTGATAGAATTGCCCTGTGCTAACTTTATCTGTCTATATATATATATATATATATATAAATACCAACTCCTGCACACAAACAGGGTGTGACACGAGTTAAATTTTTAAACGGAGTTTAACAGGTTTGGATTCAAAGTTTTCCTTCTCCTAGGCTGGTTGCCTAACCAAGGATGCCCAACTATTTAACCTTAGCTGGAAGGAGAATATGAGGATTCATACCTTTTCCAAGGGTATTTGTCCTTTATGAACTGCAGTCAATAAATCCCGCTTAATGGTTAGAGTGTTCGCCAATGGCCCGGGAGACCTGGGTTCAATCCCAGGTCTAGTCATACCAAAGACTCAAAAAATAGTACTTGATGCCTCCTTGCTTAACACTCAGTATTATAAGGTAAGGATGAAGAGTAAAGTGGAGCAATCCAGGGAAAGGAGTTGTGCCCTCCCATACACCTTGGTGTAGTAGCTATCGAAAAGGGAGCCTTCGGTCATCCTCGACTAAGGTCGTCACTTTACTTACTTTTAAAACAAACCTGGTAGTATCGTTTTCCGCTGGTGCGGAAGAGTGGGTATATATGTATAACGCGACTAGCAAGTCAGACCTGACCGATAAAATGAAACGCAGTTTTTTCCAAGCAGCGATCGTGTCGATACTGCTGTATGGATGCACTACGTGGACGCTGACTAAACGTATGGAGAAAAAGCTTGACGGCAACTACACAAGAATGCTGCAAGCAATACTGAACAAGTCCTGAAGGCAGCACCCCACAAAGCAGCAACTGTATGGCCACTTACCACCCATCACGACAACTATCCAAGTTAGACGAACCAGATATGCGGGACACTGCTGGAGAAGTAGGGACGAACACATAAGTGACAGACTCCTGTGGACCCCTTCACATGGACGAGCAAAGGCAGAACGACCAGTTAGAACCTACATACAACAGCTCTGTGCCGATGCGGGATGTGAACTTGAGGATCTGCCAGAAGCAATGGACGATAGAGAATAGTGGCGAGAGAAGATCAGGGATATCCGAGCTAATGGCGCGACATGATATATATATATATATATATATATATATATAAATATATATATATATATATATTAAGCGTAGTTTAACGGGTTTAAATTCAGTTTTCCTTATCCTTGACTGGTTGGCATACAAGGTTAAGGGGTCCAATCTCCCCTTAGCTGGAATGAGAATTATTGAATTCAAGCCATTCCCAAGTGTTTTAGCGCTATGGGAAATGCAAATAGTCTCTTCTAGGATTTGAACTCGTTTCGCCGTGTCTCTTTGCAACGACAGCAACCATTACACCCCGCACACCTCCATTAAGTATTACATAGCTTGCAAGTGTATATTTTTTGTGTTATTTATTACATAGGATTCATAATTAATATAATTACAAATCTTTCTTTCTAGCTGAAATAGCTTCTCTTGATTTTTTCATCCCTGGAATTTCTATGCATCCATCTAGAATATATATATATATATATATAGTTAGATAGTTAAAGTAAGAGAGAAAGAGAAAGAGAGAGAGAGAGAGAGAGAGGTTTTGTTTGTTTTATGGCATATCAACTATTGTAGGTTATTCAATACCAAATCCATTTTTATACATATAAACAGTTCCATTTCAAACAATTCAGTTTACCATAATTACGCAGTTTAAATGTAAGTACAGAGTTTGATTGTCGAAAACATTTCTCCTTCAAGCTATTCAGTTTAGTCAAACTGTTCTAATTCAAGCAATTCAGTTTATCATAAGTAAACAGTTTAGTTCTATTTAACGCATTGATAGGACTCTATCAGGTGCTACCACTCCGAGCCAGAGTGGACCTGGGAGCAATGGCAATGAAGGGGTGCCCCGCATTCCCCAAAGCTCCAGCATCACCGGAACCTCAGATTACTTAGTGTCATATCAGGACACTCGTTAAGTGAGGGGCTGTACCCTTCTGCAAAGGTGCAGTTAGTGTATTCTACAGCTCCAGCCGACTGAGCAATACGTTTTTGGGGCGCAGATTGTTCACCTAAACTGAAATGTTTTTTTTTAATTCTTTGTATAGAATATTGTCTAAATATAAAAACGATGAGATTAATTATCATCTTTATTGCATATCAGGTGTCCAAGACACTAACGAAGCGCTAACCATAGACTACTAATTTCAATCAGCAGAATCCAGTTGATAGGACCCACTTCAGCCGGCCGTGATGTCAGCGGCACGGATCTGCTAGGAGATGTCTTGTCACTGGACATACCTCGAGTCTCAGGATGCCCCCAGGCTTTAACCCTCTTCAGAGGGGTTAAGTTTATCGACTGGCGCCTGAGGCGCTCCTCTTTAGGAGAATGCCAACGGGGCTCGAGGCAATTTTGGGAATGCCGGACGCGTCTGGGCTACGGCCCTGCGCCCGGACCCACCTTTAAAAAAGCCTTGTACCAAACTCGTCCGGTTGGTGGGACAGTCATCAAATACCGCTAACCACAGACTATTTATCTAAAACCTGCGACAAAACCTATTCCTGTAAACAATATTTTACCAAAAACTTGCCCAGTTTTGCATGATGTATCTTGGCAACTGGACATTTTGTACTAGCTGATATACTTCCTAATATTTCCTGTCGCCCGTACATTCATTTTGATTAATAAAGGGTATCTCAAGTAGCCTAGAAACTCTATTACATTTTAGCACTGTAACTGGTGGCTCCCTTTTTCTCCACTCTCCACTTTTGGTCTGCAGCACCTCTTTCTCAAAAGATAATAGTGTGACAATACACCGCTGGCCGACACCCACTATCTCAAACTCCAAAACAACTCATGGCCATCAGATCGTCTGGTGGTTTCTCTCATCTCCGGCCAGGGGTATTTCACATTTCTTCACGGAAACAGAAAACACAACATACACAACCGAGAGGGTGCAAGAAGAGATAATAAACTAACATGGACTTGGGTTAGCTCCAAGAGCAAGAAGGGAGAAGTTTGTGACATTTTGCGTAGCTTTCTGTGCATCTGTGGGCTAGCGCCAACGTGTATTCGAGCGAAATTCCCACAAAGCCACCAGGAACGCTGACTCGTCCTCTCACGTTGGCCAACCCGGCCTCCGAGTCCACAGCCCCTAGCTCCTGTTCTCTTCTGCCGACTGTCATGTTCTGCCGACTGCCCAGTTCTGTCGACTGTTGTTTTTTTTTTCTTTCTCTGCTTTCTTCTGTTCTGCTCTGTTCTGTCCTCTTCCGGTCACGTGGGAGATCTCGCGCGCAAGCCCTTTGTGTGGGTTTCGCACCAAAACAGACAAAGGGATCCTCTGACTGGCACCCACACCCACACCCACAGAAACGAATGCCACTCATCGTGTCACAATAGACCTTTTGAATCCCGGTCCAATTGACGAGTCTTTGTGAATACGTCGACTGTATCCTGTGAAGAGTGGTAAGACACACACACCTCAAGAAAAAATAGGGTTGAATTGAATCCAGTGGCAAGGTTCCACTTCTACAGGTCTGGGATATGTGGATTCACCCCTTTACCTCCATTACTCCCAGCTCCACTCTGAACCAGAGTGGTAATACCTGTTAGGGTCCCGTCTATGGATCGAAATGGACCTGTTTGAAAATTATTTGTATTAAATAGGAATATTTCATACTATATAACCGTGCGCAAATTATCTAAATTAAAAAATAGTTGAATTTTGACATCACTTTGAGTAGATGAGATGTTGCTACCGAAATATATGAACAGGTTCTCTAAAATTTGTCGACCAGTTCCCTTATATATATATATATATATATATATATATATAAGGGAACTGGTCGACAAATTTTAGAGAACCTGTTCATATATATATATATATATATAATTTCAAGAAAAAAACGATATTTGGTCGACATTAGGATAATAAATTCATTTACATCCTGTTAAGACTCTAAAATAATTTTCAACAGGACTTCATCAGATCCAATAAGAAAATAAAATAAATTACCACCAGATTGGCGGGATAGTTATATATATATATATATATATATATATATATATATATATATAATTGTTTTTATTATTACTATCATTTGCATGTTTTTTAACGTTTTTTATTGTGTTTAGGCTCATTTTTTTAGTCGAAAAGGCTGGTATCATCAGTAGATGAGATATTGTCCCCGAAGTATATGAACTAGTCCTCTAAAATTAGTCGACTAGTTCCCTTATATATATATATATATAATTATTTTTTATTATTATCATCATTGTCATATCTTTTTTATGTTTTTGATTGTATTTAGGCTCATTCTTGTGTCGAAAAGGCCGGCATCATAAGTCTAATCAAGTTACGGGAATTGGAAGTGGATGATAAGTATTCTCTTCGCGGGCACATCCTGGAAGCATCCATAGAGGTAAGTACACCAAGAAAAAAAAATGCTTTTCCAACAACTTCATCACCATCATCATGTCGTACAGCTAGCATGGATATCCCAAACCCCCTCTCTCTCCACGTCTCCCTATCATTCATCGCCTTCGCCAGGTCTTCGGGGTTACATCCCGTATCATCACATAGCTGCTGTATGTATGTTCGAGCTGGTCGTCCTGCTTTTGATTGGCTATATGCGGGGGTCCACAGGAGCACATCACTTACGATCTGGTCTTTGCTTCTCCAGCAGTGTCCAGCATGTCTGGTTCGTCTAGCTTGTATAGTTTTCGTGATAGGTGGTAGGTGGCCGTACAGTTGGCGCCGTGTGGGGTGTTGCTGCCTGGACCTGTTCAATATTGTTCGCAACATTCGTGCGAAAGGGACATATAATGTTCATTACTGTAGAACATATAAAGAACATAGGAATCTCGGAATTCGAAAACACGTAACGACTTCTTGTTCAGGTACGAAACCTTTTTATTAACTTTGAGTTAAAGGTTTCGACGTAAGGAGGGGAGACACAATCTTCTATGCTATCTTATTCATTTGGCCCCCATCTCGCGCGGCCCCCGTCTCGAGCGGCCCCAATAGGGCGCACGTTCGCCTCGAACCTGCGAGCTCCAAAAGTCGATCCTTCTCGTTTGGCGTCTAGTACCCAACTCTTTCTCTCTTCAAATTCTCCCACAAACCTCCGCGCGCTTCCGGTGCGTGACGTCACCCGCACCCAGTCACCTCGGTTCGTTTTGGACTATTATGACATCTGAGTGACACCTCCATCCGCCCGCGCGTACCCGCGTTAACACCTGCTTCAATGTTGCACCTAACTAACCCATGTGCTGAGCCGAAAGGTTCTTAGCCTAACTAAACTCAAAGGCATGAACCGAAATCCCTCGGCTATTTTATAACAAAAGTTATCTAAGATGGATGAATCTCGTGGCGTAATGGCTAACGTGCGGGACAGCGGTCCCAAAATAAGCGAATTCAAACTCAAGTCGTGCTATTACGTCAACTTTTGGTACAGGTACTGCCCGTGGTGTAGTTGTTATCGCCGTAGGAAATGAACACGGCGATACGAGTTCAAATCCTGGACGATACTGATTGCATTTCACATAGCACTAATACCCTTGGGAAAGGTATGAATCCAATTATTCTCCCTCCAGCTATGGGTAAATAGTAGGACAGACTAGGTTCTTCAGCCTTGGTTAGGCAACTAGTCTAGGAGAAGGAAAACTCTGAATTCAAACCTGTATAAACTCCGCTTAAAAATTGACCTTGTGTCATATCCTGCCCGAGCGGAGGGGTTGGTAAATAGTACCATTATTAAAGTACCAACCCCCAAATCCCTCTCCTGCTATGGTTTAAAAAGTATTACTGCTGTTATCTAGAAGGATAACTCCGGCATTAAATAACCCTGGGAGGTTTATATAGCATTAAAAAACAACTAAACTAAACTAAAAATTTAAATATGATCGTAGAATGAATGAATGTCTCTAATCATACATAGAGGTAAGAAGAAATTGTATTTCCTATAAACAAATATTTCCTCGAAATATTTTGGGTGCCTACAAAATCCATTTACAGTTTAATAGCACTCATAAAACAGTTTTGTAGTCTGGTATGAAAGTTGTAAGTCGACCTCTTAAACATTTGGATTTATGTGTGTTGCATAGATATCTCACACGAACATGATCCAATTTCTTTTGGATACTTAGACTAATTGTACCTGAGTCCTTCAGTTGGTAGTCATTTCAGAGACCAGTCAGAAATTGGCGTTGTCAGGCCTGTGGTTGGGTGGGAAAATTTATGCTAATAGCAAATTCTAGTCTTGATTAGAATTCTTATCGCTGAGCCACCATGTTTGCTCTCCCTTGTTGTTATCTGTCAATGAATTCTTTCACTGTGTTTAGTCCCTATCATGTAATATGTATCTCCTAATCAGCTTTCTACATGAAACCTAATATGGATTTTCTATCCAGGTGTGTGATCTTTTCTTCGTCCTTTCAGAATCATCTTCAGATCACTACATCACAGCAGTTACCAGCATTCAGTAGCTTCCGTGTTAGTCAGAACAAACATTAACCTGTTTCATAATGTGGCAATTTTAAAATGCCATTCTAACTCAGTAAGAGAATTCGTTTTCCTTACTCTAAACAAACACAATAGCTTCTCAAGAGATACCCTAACCAGCAAAGGGGGGGGTATCCCCGTGGTGTAATGGTTAAAGCGATGGAATGCAGAAACGAACTCCAGTCGCGCTATTATGTTCAGTTTCTAACAAAGTGAACGTAATAGCGCGACTGGAGTACGAACTCGCGTACTACGATTCCGCAGTCCATCGCTTTAACCATTACACCACGAGGACACCCCTCATCTCGCGGGGTAACTTGAAACTCCTGCATGACTTTCTAACTGACTACCTCTATTTAACAACAACGGGAGGTGCCCGTGGTGTAGTCGTTATCGCCGTAGGAAATGAACACGGCGATACGAGTTCAAATCCTGGACGAGACTGATTGCATTTCACATTGCACTAATACCCTTGGGAAAGGTATGAATCTAATTATTCTCCCTCCAGCTATGGGTAAATAGTAGGACAGGCTAGGTTCTTCAGCCTTGGTTAGGCAACTAGTCTAGGAGAAGGAAAACTCTGAATTCAAACCTGTTAAACTCCGCTTAAAAATTGACCTTGTGTCATATCCTGCCCGAGTGGAGGGGTTGGTAAATAGTACCTCTATTTAACAACATTCTTCATATATACACTGACCTTGGCCAAAAATAGGGATTCACTACGTTCTTACTGTTATTTTTAATCCAGGAAAAAAGAAACTAAACACAAATCTGAGAGACAAAGCCTATTTTATAACTAAATATTTTATTTCTTTGTTTAATGGCATATCAACCTTACTTTAAATATACGCCTTAATACATTTAGCGCCGGATGGTGTCGTCCGTGATATGTTGCTTGGTTCCTTGGGGAGTTTCGGGTCTTCCAACATCATACGCCCCTCACCTAGCAGACCCTATCAGAGATGATCAGTCTCTGATACACTCTCCAGTTTACGCAACAGGAAAAAAAAAAAAAAAAAAGAGAAAAATTAAATTGGCTTTTTATTTATTAGGACGATTATAGACCGCTCATCCACGCATCTGATTGGTTGTAGCAAACAACCAATCAAATACGCGGATCTGTCTATTTTAGTGATCTGCGAGGACAATAGCACTTTTTTTAACATGTGGATTTTTCGAAATTATTCATTTACACAGCTTTTGTTATCTTGTCCAGTACTCAGCTCTCGCCGAACTAGGGTGTCTAGTTCTGTGAGTTTTTCGTTAGTTAATGCCAAAGTCATCCTTCTAGAAGAACAGCAGTGATGTTATTTAACCCATAGTTGTGAAGATAATTGGGGTTCATATTTGTCTGAAAGTGAACGTAATAGCGCGACGGGAGTTCGAACTCGTTTACTGGACTCCGCAGTCCATCGCTTTAACCACTACATCATAGCTAGAACTTTTTGCTAAAACAATAATGGAAACTAAAACTATTTTATTTGTGAACAAAATATTGTTTTTCGCTATTCAAGTTCATGCCTCAAAGAATTGAAGTTGGCATAAAAAGGAAGATCAACAAAATACGAATGACATTTTTTGTTGGTGATTCTATAATTTTTTTTTTTTTTTTCATAAATGAGTGATTCAACATTCTTTTCCTCAACATTATCTTGAAAAAAAAAACTCGATTTTTAATTGAAATAAATTATTTTAATCAACTTGAAATATATTTCATGAAGCTACAAAATTTGTCTATCAAGGGAAACAGGTTTGGTCTTAGATTTGTGCTAAGTTGTTTTTTTTTTTTCATGGATTAAAAATAACAGAAGAAACTTTTTCTAAGAAAGGTGAAGATTATATATATATATATATATATATTGCTAAGTTTTGTATTAGTGCTGCCTTCTAGAATTCGAAACTAGACCTTTACTGACATGAAATGAGACCTGGCTGTTTTGTTTAATTACAGGAAGACCGAAAATTAGGACTGATACCTTTTTTCGTGAGTATAACTCTCTCTCTCTCTCTCTCTCTCTCTCTCTCTCTCTTTCTCTATCTCCCTTCTCTCCCTTTCCCCTTCTCTCTCCCCCCCCAATTCTTCTCTTTTGCTTTTTACTATCACAAACTCCTCTCTCTTCCTATCTTCCCCCCTTTCTCTTTCTCTCTGTCTCTCTGTCTCTGTCTTCTTTCCCTCTCTTTTCTCTTTCCCTCTCTCTCTCTCTCTCTCTCTCTTTCCAATTACTCTCTATTGCTTTTTACAATTCCAACACCATTCTTTCTCTCTTTCTCTATCTCCCTTCTTTTACTCCATCCTTCTCGCTCTCTCTCTCTCTCCTGTCACGTAACACCCATCAACCAATCAGAGCATATGTTTCTTCTGGTGGAGAGAGCAACATCCACAATGACTTCGTGAGCTCTCTCTCTCTCTCTCTCTCTCTCTCTCTCTTGTCGCGTAACCTCCATCAACCAATGAGAGTCCATCGTTCTTCTGGTGGAGAGGGTAGCATCCAGAATGACTTCGAGAATTCTCTCTCTCTCTCTCTCTCTCTCTCACCCCGTTACCTTTTTTACATCACGTATGCAGTCATATGACCCTTACCTCTTCGAACTTGGGATTATACATCCGTTGCACAGAATGACCCATGACATAAAATGAAACTCAAACTCTATATGTGTAAGTAATATTCTTATAAATAATTTTTATTCATTACCGCTTGGGTCACCTAAATCTTTTTTTTTTTTCTCTGGTCAGGTGTGTGCAACTCTGGGTACAACAGCTGTATGCTCTTTTGACGATATCGCAGAGATTGCAGAAGTGTGCAGCAAGGAAAACCTCTGGCTTCACGTAGACGGTGCATATGCAGGCAATGCATTGATATGTCCTGAATTCCAACATCTACTGAATGGGATTGAGGTTCGTATTAAAAAAAAACAAGGTCACAGGTGATTCTTTAAAAAATGTACCATCCCCTCGCACTCAAAGAGAGCTGATCGTAATACCACTAACCTTACAAAAATAGTCGAATTGAATTTTGTTGTATCGTTGTAAGGAAGAGTTACACAGTGAAACAGAGTTAGCTATTTATCAACTGAAGTAGTACAATCCAACGAATATTATAAGTCTCGCGCTGTTGGTGTTACGTCCGAAGTTGGTCTTACTACTGACAGAGATCTTTCAGTACTGACCGTGCTTAAGAAACATTACGTCTTTTATTCCTCCGAGATACCGGATGTTACGTGGTACGAGCCACTATACAACAAATTTAAAACGAGACTTCTCAAAGCACTCTAGGCGAGGGTAGACAATGAAATTGGTAATTAATACATTTAAACCAGGGGTGAGTAAAGTTTTTGGTGGAAGGGCAGCATCACTTAGTTATGAATCATCGAAGGGTCACATCTTTTAAAATCAAAAGAATTTAGTCTCGATTCAAGTGCAAGTGCTTATTGAAAAAAAATATTTTAGGGGCTCACACGGGCCGCACAGAACAGTGCAGCGGGCCCCATTTTGCTCATCCCTGATTTAAGCAATCTTTCAAAGAAAATAATATTGTTAAACTTCATATAAACTTGGTCAAAATGTAATCAACAACAGATATACATTATAATATGAATATTTCAGCCAATGGACATTTCAGCCTATGGACATTTCAGCCCCCCCCTCGTATATAAGCATGTACTTTCAGCAATTTCTACATGGCTTATCTAGAAAAGAATGTTTTCAAATATATAGATAAGGAGTGGATGTGCCTGTAGTGTATTAGCTATCGTCGCAGGAAATAGACATGGCGACACCCTTGGGAAAGGTATGAATGCAATTATTCTCCCTCCAGCTATGGGTAAATAGTAGGGCAGACTGGGTTCTTCAGCCTTGGTGAGACAACTAGTTTAGGAGAAGGAAAACTCTAAATTGAAACCTGTTAAACTCCGCTTAAAAATTGACCTTGTGTCATATCCTGCCCGAGCGGAGGGGTTGGGTAAATACATATATTTGAAAAAGTTTCTTTATGTTATATTGATGCTATCCTCGCTCTCATCTATATCACAAATAAACTACATAATCTACAACTGTAGTACCAGAATAATTTCGTACTCAGTTTTACTCCTGAAACAATGATAAGCTCCCATTTTTTGATATCTGGATCGAAACAAACAAAAACACTTTCCCCACTGCTTTCCAGTATAGAAAAAAAATCTACAAGAATTAATACCTGCATTCACAATTATAAAAACGAATTCCTTGAACAATGTAAAGTAGCAAGAATTAAAAATCTAACATATTTGGCCAAGCACAAATCCTCCCACAAAATAATCATCAGCTCTGAACAACAACAAAAAAAAAGAAAACTACAAAAAAAATATTGGGTACTTATTCATCTATGTTACCGCGATAAAGCCGAACTTTCACGAGCATTTTCGGGCCGATAACGTAAAGAATCGGAATATGCCGACAAAACGCAAGAAGACCATCTCCAGGCATAGCTTTTTCTATTTTTTTTTTTAATGGCAAGGATGCTCACATGTCCGGCAACTTTTAATTTTGCCAATAAGTTTTTTGGTACTTATGCACTTATTGTACCGCGTTGAAATAATAACGAGATTATTTGGAAACCCATTCTTAACATGGGGAGGGGAGGGTGTTTTGTAACTATTCTGTACTTTCACCTAACAATTTAATAAAAAAAAAGATATCTTAACACTTGAATTTAACTTGAAAATACTATTTAAAAATAGCCCGGTAAATAGGTGCATAAGCACCAATTTTTTCTTTCTTGACAGAATTGTATCACCTTTTCCACAGATTGTAGTTTGTCGTTTAGTTGCGATATAAATTCATGTTGTTTAAAATTGCTTGAATAATACTGTTCTCGTAACTTTGTCCACAAATTGATTGAATGAATTATTTTATCGTCAACGTGCTTAAATTTGATTGGCTAGGCGTTTCGGCATAGCCTGATTCTTTCCGTTATCGGCCCGGAAACGCTCGTGAAAGTTCGGCTTTATCGCGGTAACATAGATGCATAACTACAAAATATTGAATAAACCCTCATTAACAACACATTTCTGACGAACATATAAAACGCACACATACACCCACACACGCAAACATGCTCGCATATATATACATACACACACACACACACCTGCACACAGACTAGTCGAGCTTGATGATATTACACCTCGCAAGTTGTATATATATATATATATATATATATATATATACAGAGATTCGCACATGAACACGTGTGCACAAACATATATACACCCATAAACTCGTGAACACACACACACTAGTTTAGCTTCATAACCAATACACCAGTATATATATATATATATATATATATATATATATATATATATATATATATATAGGATAGTTGTGTATTGAATAAAACACTGATCTATAAATTTAATAAATTTTCATTTCTTCAACTTGAGTAAAAAGTTTGTTGAAAAACAAAAATTACAAATTATTTTCCTGTCAGAAAGGACAAAATTAGAGAGTAAATATTTTTATTTACATTACAATAAAGAATGCTTCATGCATTTTATTTTGCAGTAAACATTGTGTAAATCTAGTTGATATATTTTTTATGAGTAAAATATCTTTCAGAGAGTATGTCACTATGAAAGATAGAAAGTATATTCATGCGCTAATAGGTAAGCGGTCAGCTGAAAAAAAAAATCACCAAGGGAAAAATTGTAATATTAGTACGAGCATATATAAATTATTTTCGTTCAATTCAGAATAATTAAACGATGCTGAAATTAAAAGCAAACTTGAAGGAACAGAATGTTTGATTTTCCTTCAAAAGATATAAAGTCGAAAGTTTTTGTAAATTTACAGAATTAATATATAAATCTACAAAAGATTATTCAATTTCACTGCCTATTTATAAGTTTGAGGTAAGCTTAAAATTAGATTTAAAGACGTTGGTAGTTTATCTATGAAAATAATTGGTTAAAAAATCTATTTTAAACAATCTACGAGGATAAAGATTTCATAAATTATTTTGGGTTTTGATCCTTCAAATTTTCTGCCACAAGTCAAATACTGTCGTCGCAAAATCTAAAAGAAAGTTTGGAAAGAAAACGTAAGCGCCGATTGATCAGTTAGTGCAAAAGACAATTTTTAAATTATTGTTTCTCGAATCTATTTTTTAAAGAAAAATTAACACTTTATCAAATTATGAATTCAACTACATACAAAACTCCTTCCTTAACCTTCTATACCCCAAATCTTTTATACACTTTGCTAAATCTAAAGCCCTCAAAATCCAACATAAGAATCAACCTCGAACTAATGCCCACTCACAATCTCATAAAACTAGTTCCTCCCCATAGATTCATAACTTTGCCAAACAATTCTTCCTCTCACAGAATAATAAACAACTTAAATAAACTCAATAACAAAACTACCTCTTTACCCTCTAAAACGATACGCGATTTAGTACACTCTAGCCCTTAACGCAACATATTTTAAGACGCCGGTGTTTATTGTATCCCTTGTAAGAATTGTAAAATAAAATATATTGGTGAAACATCTCCGAACCTTCACGTTATTTTGAAAGAACACAAAAGAGACATAAGAATTGGTAACTTAAGCAATGCACTGATTCAACACATTTCTCAATCTAATCACAACTTCGATTTCAATTCTGCAAAGATGCTCATTTATATCCATAATAAAAGACTAAGACGAATTTTCGAAGCCGCTGCTATTTCACTCTTTAATTCCCTAAATACTCGTCCTGGCTTTTATAATATTTCTCCTTACTTGAACAGATCCATTTTAAATAGCTACAATATATTCCATCTTTAGTTAATATTTTCTACATATATCATAATTTTTATGATTTCTATTTTTCTTTTTCTTTCTTTTGACTCAAAATCTTTCTCGATAAACAAACGGAACATAAATTCTATACAATATTCCTAATAAGTCAAATGATGTAATTTAAAACAACAAACGCTAATTCACTAATTAAACGGACAATTTTTTCTTGTTATACAAATTTTCCCTAGATTTTCGTATTTTGCATTTTTAAACACCCATCGTTGATTTAACATCACTAATATCATCCCTCATAGCCCTGATGATGGTTCTTTAGAACCGTAACGCTATATTGTTGACTTTGATTCTCAATAAATGTCTCCTTCTACTTGGATTACCTTGTCATCAATTTTTCTTCACACACACACAAAGATATATATATATATATATATATATATATATATCCCAAAGACTGAATTACTATCTTTATATATATATATATATATATTCTGAATTATTTTATCCATTAGATCTGAGGAAGTCCTCTTATTTTTAGTGTTATTGATTCATATTAATACCCATAACAGGATGGAAATAAATTTATAATCCTAATGTGACCGGTTTTTGTTTTTCTTAAAGAAATTATTCCTGTGATGTCAGCTCTTTACCAGGAAAAGTTAAATGTTTATAGTTGAATGATTTTTTGTCCAGACGGAATTATTCCCGACTCCGGTTTAACTGGACCGATTAATATACATATATATCTCTATATCCGACAAAAATTATTAAACGAGTACGTTGGCCAGAATACCACTACTCTCTCCCGAAGACTGAATTGCCGTCTTTTCAACCAGAAAGCCATAAGAAATTCCTGAAATCAGGATTTATTAGAATGGTCCGTATAAACTACCGTGGGTTGGGTGAATAGACTTTTGGCAGTGGGAATAAAAATATAGGAATCTACAGAGATTGAATTTTCTAGTTTACGTTTATATAACCTTGTATAACAGAACAAAAATCGTGTAAACTAGTTGCCAGGTATTACACACCAAGCTGAAAGTCTAATAAGGTATGATGGTCTCTTGATAATAATCTTTCTCATAAGAGCCTTTTGTATGTTTCGCTTTTATTTTCCTTCACGTTTTTCCCTACTTCAAAATTTGTTGCAATATTATTATTATTATTATTATTATTATTATTATTATTATTACGACTACTACTATTATTATTATTACTATAATTATTATTATCATTATTAATTGCAGTATGCTAATTCAATCAATTTTAACCCAAACAAATGGATGCTTATCAATCACGATTGCTCACTTTTGTGGTAAGTATATCAACTTTATATTTTGAAAAATTATCATTGAACTGACAACTGAATATGATAATCAGTAACATGTTTATAGCCTTTGTTGTAGATTTAGATACAGAATTTAGGAAATAAATCATACTTAATAATAACCGTTTCGATTTGATACCAAATAATTATAACGAAGATGATTTAATATATATATAATATACATAGTTTGATGCTCCACTAGAAATAATATAATCCTGGTATCTTTTTCAGACAATAAATCTTTTCGATAGAAAATAGATATACTTATGGGAAATTCACTATGCACACACACACACACATATATATATGTATGGGGGTAATAGAAAAAGGATATTCTGAGGATGTATTTATCTATATCTGAATAATGTTCAAACGTTTAACGTTTAAAATATAAATGTATTTCATGCATATATATATATATATATATATAATATATATATATATATATTTGCACGCGTATATATAAGCATATACATAAAGATCTATGTAGGTGTATACATACTTATATACATATATATTCATGAAGATATATGTAGGTATAAGCATACACTTACTCATATACATAAATTTATGTGAATGAGTGTGTATGTGCTGTGATAATATATATATATATATATATATATATATATATATATATATATATATATATATATATATATATATATATATATATATATATACATATATATATATAATATTGAATTAATTTAGAGGGCTATTGCAATGCGAAATAATAATTATTTGAGTCTAATTAAGGAAGCTTTATTAATATCTAAGTTACACCCTCAGATTAATAGTAGGTTAGAATTAAATACGGAAAATATCATTAATTAACATTCACATTTTAAATACATATTTGAATTTGAACAAAAAATAAAATAGAATAAAGATAAAAAATTTAAATAAAATAAAATGAAATTGTTAAGGACAACTGAAATCACGTCTATTCCGCATGGCGTTTAAACACCCCACGCAGCAACAAGCTTACAGCGTTCAAAAAAAATTGAACCGCCAACGTCGTGTTCATTTATAAAAAAAAATAGTCTCTGTCGATGAAGTTTTAATTTGATAATTAATTAGACTCAAATGATTTTTATTTCACATTACAACAGCCCTCTAAATTAATTCAATACTATATATATATATATATCACAGCACATACACACTCATTCACATAAATTTGTGTATATGAGTAAGTGTATGCTTATACCTACATACATTTCACATTGCAACAGCCCTCTAGATGAATTCAATACTATAAGATAAAATAATTTATGCAATGCTTCAAGCAAATTACAAAATACTTATATATATATATATATATATATATATATATATATATATATATATATATATATATATTGTTGTTTGGTTGTTTGGGTTTCATGGCATATCAACCTTTGTAGGTCATCAAATGCCAAATCCATTTTTATACAAATAATAAGTTCTATGTCAAACACTTCAGTTTACCATGAGTAAAGTTTAATTTTCAAAAACATTTCTATTACAAGTTACCAGTTTAGTCAAACAGTTCAAATTCAACCAGTTCAGTTTAGTATAAGTATAGATTTTGTTTACTCACAGTTAAATGTCAGAACAGTTCTATTTCGAACAATTCAGTTTAACGTAAGAACAGTTTCAATGTCAAAAACAGTTCCATTTTAAACAATTCAGCTTAGCATAAGTACGCAGTTTAAATGTAAAAAATATTTTAAGTTATTCAGTTTAGTCAAACAGTTCTAATCCAAACAATTCAGTTTAGTATAAGTATAGTTTTTATCCACTCACACGTAAATGTCAAAACAATTCTATTTGACCCATAATAGGACTCTATCAGGTGCTACCACTCCGAGTCAGAGTAGACCTAGGACATATGGCAATTAAGGGGTACTTCACATTCCCCAAAGCTCTAGGATCACTGGAACCTCACCATCAGATTGTTTAGTGTCATATCTAGGACACTCGTTGGTGAGGTCTTACCCCTCAGCAGAGATGCAGTCGGTGTATTCTACAGCCCCAGCCGACTGGGCAATATATATATATATATTTATGCGTTTATATAAATATATATGTCCATATATATATATATATATATATATATATATATATATATATATATATATATATATATATATAAAATTTTGTTGTAGTTCCAAGAGATTTGTATTTTTTTTTAATAAATTCTAAAAAAAAATACAAATCTCTTTTTGGACCAATATATTTTAGAATATATACCTATATATAAACGAATATATAAACGAATACATTTAGGAGCATCCACACACACACACACACACACATATACAGACATACACACAAACAGAAGTATATCCTCGAATATATATTTTCAAATGTACCTCTGTAGATACAGTTATACACACATACATACTGCATATATATGCACACAAACTTAGATGCACTTCTGCGCACACGCACGAGTAACTCTTGATTTGATATTCATCAACAAGTAATACGATATATATATATATATATATATATATATATATATATATATATATATATATATATATATATATATAAAGCCAGAATTAGTGGATTAGTTTTTCAGCTATGTTCTTTTTATCCTGGTGAGGCTAAAAACATCTTGGATGACATTCATATATATATATATATATATATATATATATATATATACGTATATGTATATGTATATTTAGGCAGCATTTCTTCGTTAATGAAAATTTCATTAAACATAATAGACATTTTATGTCTACATATTTTCTTCTGGATCCGTTACATCAGTTTTGTAATAGATCCTCCCCTGATGATGGCCCAAAGTCGGTCAGAAAGTACTAGGGATACATACAACTATGGACAATACCTAAATCAATTCCCCCCGAATACGATAAAAGTAATACGGGAATTCGAACGGATCCAGAAGAAAATATGTAGACATAAAATGTCTATTATGTTTAATGAAATTTGTATATGTATATGTATATACTATGATGAAAAAGAATAGATGCACCGTCACTAAAGCCTGGACTCTTTAACCTTGGTATGGCAACCGGTCAAAGTGAACAAAAACCTGAATTCAATCCACATGTACTCCGCTTAAAAATTAACCTTGTGTCACATCCTGCTCGTAGCGGAGGGTTTTGGCAAATACAAATGAAGCCTTCATCAGTTGATGATTCTGAAATCAGACTTTGTTTCGGGGCCACTGCATCATTACCATATACTTTATTCATAATTATGGCAGAGGCCAAATAATTCTAACACCAAAGGCATAAACTGAACTATAGCTAGAGTTAAAGGATATTCAAGAAAGTTAATTCCCCTGCAATTGATTCAACTGCGTAAACGAAATCAGTATTCTAAGTTGTTTAAAAACATGATTCAAAAAACGTTTAAAGATTCGAGTGTCATTCAATCAATAAGGGAACTCAATCTATCTATCTATCTATCTATCCGAGGGTCATTCAATAAATAATGGAACTCTATCTATTTATCGGACATTGGCCTAGCGGTTAGAGTGTTCGCCAATCGCCCGGGAGACCTGGTTTCAATCCCAGGTCGAGTCATACCAAAGACTCAAAAAATGGTACTTGATGCCTCCTTGCTTAACACTCAGCATTATAAGGTACTGATCAAGGGTAAAGTGGAGCAATCCAGGGAAAGGAGTAGCGCCCTCCCCTACACCTTGGTGTAGTAAGCTATCGAAAAGGGAGCCTTCGGGTCACCCTCGACTATGGTCGCCTACTTTACTTTTATCTATTTATCTATCTATCTATCTATTTATACGAGGGTCATTAAAAAAATAAGGGGATTTTTAAAAAAAAGGCAAAATGATTATTTTTCTGATTTTTTTTATATATACATAAATGTAAATTCTGCATTGTTTGAAATTATTTGTTCGAAAAATTACTCTAATGTCGCAAAAAATATTTGTTTTGAGACAATTCAAAATGATGGCAAAAAGTGATCCAGGGTAGAACAGAGGTATGTCATCAAATTTTTGCTAGTTGAGTAGTGCAAACTATGTGAAGTTTACAGAAGAATGTGTCATGTGTTCGAGGAAGCATGTTTTGGTCAAAAAACGTTTACAAACGGATTGACCACTACGAGCCTGAGTCAAAAAGATAGTCCATGGAGTGGAAACATATTGACTCTCCAGTAAAGAAAAAGTTCCGGGCCAATTAGTCAGTACAGAAGGTCATGCTGATAGACTTCTGAGACAAGAAAGGACCCATTATTAATCATTTCTTTGAAAAAGGTGCAACTATAAATAGTGCTTTCTATTGCCGACTCCATAGTCAAAATTCACCTTATTTCTCGGGGGTAGGGGCGTAGTGGCTAAAGTGTTGGACTCTGCCATCGTAGTAAGTGAGTTCGAACTCCAGGCGTGCTTCTGCATTCACTTTCGAACTAATATCTTTGGGAAAGGAAATTTTAAAAAATCCTTATCCTTCAGCTACGATTTAAATAGTATCAGTGCTGTTCTCCGACAAGGATGGCTTTGGGATTAGATAACCCACGAAGGCTGATATGCCATTAAACAAAGAAACCAAACCAAAGTTTATTTCTTGAATGACTCTCGTACAACGGAATTGGAACAAATTTTGCCCATCGATATAATAAATTGCTTAATTATAAATTCTACATTGTAGGGTCACGGATCGTCAAACCTTGACCCATGCACTGACAGTAGATCCATTATACCTGCAACACCCACACGGTGGTAAGTATAAATTTACTGGAATTCCCTACCTTTACCCACGGAGCAGGATTTGGCATTAGGCCAACTTTACTATGGGAACTGTCCCGAGTCTGGGAGAGATGTGACAAAAAAGAACCCCAACCCCACCAGAAATAAACCTAAGACATCAGGGAATGACTTTGACCCTATTCCTTTTAGTGCATAAGGGGATAGGAAGCCTTAAAAAGCTGGAATGTGGAATTAACAGCGGAAGGAAAAATTTTTACAGAGGTAAAAATCCAGAGAGGCATTTTCTTGGGAGATGCGATTTCCCCATAACTATTTGTGATGGTAATGATATTTCTTATATTTAGGGAATGTACTGGGGGGTTACAAATTAACAAAATCTCAAGAAAAGATGTAGATGGACAACATTAAGCTATTTGCCAAAAATAAAAAAAAGAATTAGAGACTCTGTACAACCAATAAGAATATACAGCCAGGATGGAATTTGGCAAAGAAAAATGTGCCATGTTCATAATGAAAAATGGAAAAAAAGAGAAATAATGGGAGGAATAGAACAAGTGAATACTTGAAAAGACGGAAAATTACAAGTACCTAAGAATATTGTAAGCGAACACCATCAAACAAGCGGAGAAAGAAAATCTAAATATTTCATTATAATCAAAACTATATTTTGGCTTAGTTTCGTTTGATTGTAAAATGGTATATCAACTCCTTATGGATTATTCAATGCTGAAAATCGATTAATTTCTAAATGTTTAATTGTAATAATAATCATATTTTTAATAATCCACTGCACTTTAGAGATAATCCACACTCCCTAAATTTCTAGAACTCTAGCTTCATCATCGGATGCAGTTAAGGGTCATACTCAGGACTCCCTTACTCTTCTATAGTAGATTGCATTTGACTAAATGAAATCGATGATCCGAGTTCAATTCTTAGCTAAATCTCTTTGCGTTTTCATTAGTGCTAATATCCTCGGGAAAGGTATGAATGCATCTTTTCTCTCCCTAGCTATGGGGAAATTGTAGAGTAGATTGGTTTCTTTAGCTTTGATACGGCAACCAGTCTAGGAGAAGGAAAACTGAATTCCCACCAGTTATATGTATCTACCGTACCTTTTTGTACGAACAGGGTGAGACACCAGGTTACTTTTCTGGCGGGGTTTAAATCTGGAGTTGTCCTTCTCCTAGACCAATTGCCATACCAAGGTTAAAGAGCACAGTCTGACCTACTATTTAACCGGAGGGAGGATAGTTGAATTCATACTTTTCCCAGGGTTATTAGGATTATGTGAAATGCAAACAGCTTAGTTTAAGATTTGAACTCGGATCACCGTGTCCATTTCCTACGACGATAACCTTTACACCACCTGTGCCTTTTCTTTAATTCAAGCCAGCTATACTCCGCTTAAAAATTGACCTTGTGTCACGTCCTGCTCATTACGGGGGGATTGGATAAATAAATACAAAAATAGCCTGGGTGGTTGTTTGGAAAAGCCTCATCTTAATATTGCAAGATAAATTGTAACACGTATTTCATCGCATGTCAACCTTGCTTCTGCTTTCTGGATAACCCTGATATAAGAACTGAAATATTTGAGATTATCTACTAATCCACTGGCAGGGATAATCTTGATCGTTCGTAGATGGATTGGTTGTATTTCATGGTATATCATGGTAGGTTATCTAATGCCAAATCCTGTTTATACAAATGATTTTTAAGTGAATAATTTGTAGATAACATTTTTAAACGAGCCAGATGTCATTTGTTTGTTAATGGTTTCATGTATTACATTCTAACACTAATAGTTATATTTGCACACAATTAAATGGTTTCAAGTAAATGATTAGTTTTATTTGACCCATAAACAGGACACTAACAGGTACTGTCAATCCTGTTCAGCGTTGACCTGGGCGTAATGGCAATAAAGGGATACTCCACATTCCCCAAAGCACCAAGACCGGACCCTTGCTATCAGACGGTTTAATGTCATAATCAGGACGCTCGCCAGGGCGGGGGAGTCTTAACCCTCCCCAGAAATGTTGTCTGGGATCGAAGTGAAAATAAATCAAAATCTCTTCTAAAGTGTAAAAATCCAGTTCGTTTTAACACATTTAATGTCAAACTCAATTGGTTTCATCGCCAAATTGAATTAGTTAATAGTTGAAATAATACTCTTAATGCGTTCACTACTCATGAAATGCTCCACTCTTTAGCCTTGTACCACACTACATAGCTATAAAATCACTTCGTTGTGGTGTATTAGTTAGTAAACAAGTCCATAACTAGTCCAATACTACTCTTTACTGAACACTATTATCACTAGGTGCCCTATCTTTTCAATCTGGTCCCAGACTAATCTGAACAGAGTAAAGAGTGCCTCGATGTGATATGCTAATAATAAAAAAAAAGTCTCCCTGAAAATTGTCCCTGATTAGTGAGTTCAATCCTCAAGGGGTCCCTCATCCTTTCAACTTTGTACCAGACTAAATCCAGAAGAAGACATGCGGAGCACTGCTCGAGAAGTAAAAATAAGCAACGTTATTTTATGGACTCCTACACATGAATTCATCAGTGTTGGCCGACCAGCAAAGATATACACAAATCAGCACTGTGCGAACACTAGATGCAGTCTAGAAGACCAACCAGATGGATGATAGGGATGAATGGTGAGAGTCAGGGAACTCTGTGCAGTCAGTGCAACACGATGATGATGATGAAGCTGCACTTATTAAAGAGTACCTCGCCGTGTTATACTAATTAGCGAATTAGTCTTTCAAACCATTATGACTGTTTAGTGATTTTGATCCTTACTGGGTGCCCCACCATTTCGCTCCCGCGCCATATTAGCCTGTCACGAGGTCTCCCACTAAGAGAAGAGAAATAAGGAATTTCTACCATCCCTCGTGTTTAAGTCAGCAGGCCATCCCAAAAAATGACCGTTAAGACTGAATAGTAATATGGCCTGTCGGAGAAAATATGGGTCAAGCTATCTGTAGTCGGTAACCTGACTCGGGGGACATATAGTAGCCCTAACGAATCGCCTGACCAGGGAGAAGAAGATAGAAGCCAAATGATTGGATAGAACCCTAAGGCGGAAGTGGGAGCTCCTTCCGTCAGCGGAAGTAGGGAATAAGAAAATCAGTTCTTTGGACAGAGGTCGTGGCGAACGAAGCTAAAGCCAAGACTCCGGGCAAAGGAAGACGGAAAGTATCTTGGACAAGAAGAAAAGCCATACCTTCAAGCCAGAACTAAAAATAACATAAAGTCCGTTTGCCCGTAAAAGAGGAAATATTCTCCACAGGAATCCATCGGAATAAGATGAGTAAACTATAAGATTGTTTCCCCTATATCCACTTACATATACTCTCTCTCTCTCTCTCCCACAATTTGAACAGAGACTAAAGAAGAAAGAAAAGAAAAGAAAGACATTTATGTTTATGTACTATCCGTTAACAATATAGCCGACGCGTTGAATGTGTGTATCAACGTGTGTAGTAAAAAGATTAATATATTTTAATATTCTCACGTGTTGAAGTTGTTCATTTGTATCATCTGCTACCAAGATGTTATTTCATATTTCCATTTCAGCTTCTATTGGCCTTATCCTCGCTTAATTTGTCCTATTTGAATTCCTTTAAAAATATCACACGGGAAACCAGAGTTGTCGACTACTATAATTAATATTATTACTTCTAAACCTAGAGGTCCATATCTTCCATTGTTCTAGGGGAGGAAGAACTAGTGGCCTTGGTGGGTGTGTGTATAGCGTGAAATTTGGAAACCCCTTGCCAACGGTGGTCAGTCTAGCCATAAATTAACCCTCACATAATATGCTAGTTCCTACATGCCCGAGAGAGGACTCTGAACGAGGACTTATTCTACAAGGGATCAAGTGCCAGTCTGCCCCGTCTTCACACGTGCGAAAAATAAAGTCTCGTTCTGGGATTTTAGTAAATTTGCCGTCACAAGCCTTAACTTAGTAAAGAATACGTGATATACTAATCAGTGAATTAGTTTATCGGACAATTATCCATAGTGATTCAGATCCTCACGAGGTGCCCCCTCCTTTTGATCTTTTACCAGGCTGGGCTGAACATTGTGAATATTACTCCATCGTGGTATGCTGGTGAGCTTATTAGTTTGTTAATTTATGCATTGTCGAGGAATTTTTTCCTCAGCTCAAAATGACAAAAAAGCTGGCCAGGCTGGTAAAAAGTAATAAAAACCTACCTTGAGAAATCCACTGCTATTCCTTGGAAAGTTGTCAAAAAAAACTTAATGCCTTTTCGCATCTTGTTCTGGTTTATTAACTAGAAGAAAGAAAAATGAAACCTCCTTTAAAATCAGTGATCACGAGCCACTTTTCGCGCTAAACTACTGACTATAAAGTGTGGCAAGGATTTGAAATATTAAATGCTTTCACTTAGTAATGAAAGAAAACAACATTTCAGGGTAAGCATCGCACCCCTTTCCCACCTGACCAATCTGTTATGAATACGACGAACCAGCCGTCAATTTTTTCCATGCTGTTTCATAAGATCGATCTTCGCCGGGTGCAACATACAACTTCGATTTTATAACATATGCTGTCTGGTTATATTTCACATTTTCGTTTTGCCAAATTATTTTTCTTCCTCTTTCAGATAATGCCATTGATTTTCGGGTGAGTCTGGTCTTTCCATTCGTTTCGCTGAAATTTTAGTTAGTTTTTTTTTTATAATTTTATTTTTGTTGCTTTACACTACCACTATATAAAATTATGGAATTTGCACGCTTAGAGGATATTCACTTACAATTTGTTTTATTTAGTATTATCAACAAACTTATAACAGATAAGACAAAATATTTTTCTTTAATAGCTAAACATTCTGTCTTCAAAATATATCTTAAACAAACTAGATGAAATTATTTGAATTAATAGAATAATTTTTTATTTAGCAGTAAATAAACAAATAACAGATAAGAGGCAAAACATTTTTCTTTTAATAGTTGAACATTCTGACTTCATAAAATATACTTTAAGCAATCAAGATTAAATTATTTGAACTAATGGTATCATTACCAGGTCATGCAAAAGAAAATATAATGGCATAACCCTATATGGAGAAAATATTTATAAAATTAATGGACAAAAATTAGTATAAATACTTAGTTGCTCTTAGAGTTTCTTATGACAGCCTTAATTCTTTCAGACTTGGATTTCAATTATTTAAAACAATATTCTTTATCAAAAGGCTTCTAATGGCATTAATAAATAAATCTTCTTTGGTGACTGAAGCCATCTCAAGGAGAATTTCTTTAAATTTTCAACATAAATTTTCATTTAGAAAACGGACTGTTTGATAGTCATCTTATTGATTTTATACCCATTCCTGATTGGTTTGGTTTGGTTCTGTTTTATGGCATATCAACACTCAATGCCACAACCATCTTTATACATAAATATTGTATATATGATTTGGTTGGCTTGGCTTTTATGGCATATCAAGCATTGGAGGTTATTAAATGCCAAATCCTCTTTATACATATACATTAAATATATATGATTTGGTTGGCTTGGTTTTTATGGCATATCAACCATTGTAGGTTACTAAATGCCAAATCCTCTTTATACATATACATTAAATATATATGATTTGGTTGGCTTGGCTTTTATGGCATATCAACCATTGGAGGTTATTAAATGCCAAATCCTCTTTATACATATACATTAAATATATATGATTTGGTTGGCTTGGCTTTTATGGCATATCAACCATTGTAGGTTACTAAATGCCAAATCCTCTTTATACATATACATTAAATATATATGATTTGGTTGGCTTGGCTTTTATGGCATATCAACCATTGGAGGTTACTAAATGCCAAATCCTCTTTATACATATACATTAAATATATATGATTTTGTTGGCTTGGATTTTATGGTATATCAACCATTGGAGTTTATTTAATGCCAAATCCTCTCCCCCCTCTCTCTCTCTCTCTCTCTCTCTCTCTCTCTCTATATATATATATATATATATATATATATATATATATGTTAAATATATATTATTTGGTTTGGTTGGCTTTTATGGCATATCAGCAATTGTAGGTTATTTAATGCCTAATGTTCTTTACACATATATATTGAATATATATGATATGTAAACAGATTTTCTTAACATTTTTAAATAAGCCTGAGCACAAGTTTCTGCTCACTGTTAATTGGTTTCAAGAATTTCTATCAAATACGAATAATTTTTTTTACTCTTAATCTTTTATTTGTTCACAATGAAATGGTTTCATTTATTGTTATATAACAATAACTATTAACATCAGTCATTTGTTTGCACACACTTAGTTGGTAACTGAATTTTTAAATGTCTTACAAATAATTTGCTTGCACACCAGTATTGCTATTGTTTCTATACGGTTAAATGATTTTAATTATTGCCATCTAACTGAAATAATTCTGTTAAATATTAATCATTTGCAGTGAAGGGGTTCAAATATTATTAATTAGCACTAATTATTCTATTCAATACGATTCATTTACGCACAATTGAATGGTTCCAAATATTGCGATGTTATACCAATAATTCAATTCAGGCACACACTTAAAGAGTTTCACGTGATGCTATTAACACTAATAATTCTAGTCAATATTACCCATTTGTTTGCACACAGTTAAATTGTTCCAATATATTGCTACATATCACAAACGATTCAATTAGACAGCCATTTGTTTTTACACAGTTAATGGTCAAACAGTTCTATTTCTAACAATTCAATTTAATGCAAGTCATCTTTTTGCACAGTTTCAATGTCAAACAGTTCTATTTGATCCATAGATAGGATCCAATCAGGTTCTACCTCTCCGAGTTAGAGTGAACCTAGGAACAATGGCAATGAAGGGGTACTCCACATTACCCAAATCTCCTAGACTGGAGCCTCGCATTCAGATTGTTTAATGGGCTGCCTTTCCCGAGGAAAAGTATTAACCCTTTTTGATGGATTATCTTCCTGTAAAATGACCTCATCATCACCCAACCAATTTTCCAAAGATGAATGAGAAAATTCTCCAATATTTCAATATACGTATGCGCATTGGTTGTTTGGGGTAATGATTGCCAAACGCTGGTTGAGGTATTCAAGAATTGTCTATTAACTGAAGACCGATTAGCATATGTAGACTCCTGCTGGTGTTCGTTTTAAGAATGAAAATTACAGGGGGGAAAAACGTCCTGCCAAGAATGTTTTATGTAGAAAGTCACCAAAGAGAGTGGAATAGAAAGAGAGAGAGAGAAAAAGAGAGAGTGGGGGGAGCGGAAGCAGATGACTGATTTTCATGGTAAGGGTTGCGGGGAGCTGTGTTTACGAACAGGTCACCGCTATTAATAGGGAGAATTCGGGGCTAGCACTGGGAAACTCTCCGACTGTTTTATCAGGTTTTTGCTAAATAGGAATACATACGCAAATACTTTGCTTGCCCTGTTATTTCATGTTTAGAGGTTAGGAAACCACGTTCAGTGTCCATTTAGGGGCAATGATTGCAAAGCGCTGGTTGAGGTCTTCAGGAATTGTCATTTAACTGTAGGATGATTTGCATATGTAGGCTTCTGCTGGTATTTGTTTTAAGAGTGCAAATTACAAGAACTTTCCATATCTTTTTACCTCAACATTGGGTTTTTCCATAATATTTTTCTTTGAATGGCTTGGAAAAAATCTACCATTTATTTAAATAATTTAACGTAGTTTGTTTCAAATCTACCTTAGAAAGGCAGAATGTTGAGACATTCAAGAAAAAATGTTATGCGTCATATCTTTTATTTGTTTATTTACTGCTAAATGGAAAAAAACTAAGTGTGCTAAGACCATAATTTTTGGTAGTTAAATTTATATGAGCATAAACCTTATTAATTAAGACTGCAATGCTTGACCAACTTTAAGCATTAAATCTCAGGTCATTCAATACATATATATAGGGGTCATTCAATATGCATATGTATACACGGTTCATTCAATATATATATATATATATATATATAAGGATCGTTCAGTTTATATATATATATATATATATATATATATATATGCAAATTTCATTAAACATAATAGACATTTTATGCCTACATATTTTCTTTTGGATCCGTTCGAATTCCCGTATTACTTTTATCGTATTCGGGGGGAATTGATTTAGGTATTGTCCATAGTTGTATGTATCCCTAGTACTACCCTGTCGAGGAGACTTACAATGCACCTTTCTGACACAAGTTCAATAGCTCAGCATTTAAAAAAACATTCATGCCCAACAACACAACTACGAAAAATTCTCACCGACAACACAACAATACTCGAACATCAAAATAATAAACAAAAACTTCAGATTCTCGAAGCACTATATATTAGAAACCTGCAACTAGCACTTAATAGAATTAATTTTCAAACCAGTGCTAACGTACTTAAATGTCTTTAGCTACTGGCACTATTGACAGAATTACATTTAAAAGCAAGCGCCATAATCTCCAACAGCAAAGACGTCCTTACACAGTAGTAATTTGCTAAAACAAAAGTTACATCACTTTTGTAACAGATTCTCCCCTGATGATGGCCCAAAGTCGGGCAGAAAGTACTAGGGATACATACAACTATGGACAATACCTAAATCAATTCCCCCCAAATACGATAAAAGTAATACGGGAATTCGAACGGATCCGAAAGAAAATATGTAGGCATAAAATGTCTATTATGTTTAATGAAATTTGCATTAACGAAGAAATGCTGCCTAAATATACATATATATATATATATATATATATATATATATATATATATGAAAATTTAAATGTTCACTGTAGAATGGTTTTTTTGTCCTGATGGAATTACTCCCAACTCCGGTTAAACTGGACCGAATAATACCTATATATATATATATATATATGTCATTCAGTATATATGCACACTACCAGTCAAAAATATTTGCCCTCCCCCTTCAAAAAAATTTAATTTCTCATCCTGAAAGTGTCGTTTTTAAAGGAACAAGTATTTGCACCTCAGTGTTTTCTATTTATCATACTGAATACAAGTCTGGTACTGAGCATGAATATTGTAAAAACTTACAGCATACTACCACTTGAACTCACATAAGACTATATTTTGTTGAATTACTGCTTAGATACTACCAGTTTTACCAATGCGATTTCATCAGAGTCACTAGCTTGTGTGGCAGAAGGCCGACTGCTCCAAACAGCACAACTGGACTAATGTCGTGAAAAAAATGTATTAATATCCACTAATTAAGAAGACTATGTAAAATGGGCCTCTATGGTAGAATTGCTGTCAAGAAACCAGTGTTGAGGAATCAAAACAATGTCAAAAGGCTCTTGTGGGCTCAGGCGCCCAAAGACTGGACAATAAATCAATGGAATAATGCTCTTTTAGACAGACGAATTTAAGTTGGAAATATTTCAGTGTAAATAGGAAGGTCGATGTACGGTGAAGAGGTGGTGAAAGAGCTACAACTTCTTGTATTACATCAACCATAAACCATGGAGGAGGTTCTGTTATCAAGTGGGGGGTTACCATTTGCAAAGTCGGGTATTTGCACCAGGTGAAGGGCAAAATGAATCAGACCGGCTACCAGAGCATCATGCAGCATCATGCAATCCTGAAGCATTACGGGTCAACACTCACGGCTAACAGGGAGCTTCGTTGGTAGGAGGCGAGTCTTACCCCTCTGCAGAAGTGCAGTCGGTGTATTCTACAACTCCACCCGAAAAGGCGTTCAGCATTTTTGATCCCTGAAGTTTTGGATACCCTTAGGAAAGTTATGAACCCCTATATCCTCCCAGCTATGGGTTAAATAGTACCACTACTGTTCTTCTGGGACAATGGCTTTGGCATTAAATAACCTACATAGGTTGATATGCCATTAAACAAAAGAAACGGAAACCTGAGGTAAAATTCGGTGTGTTCTATTGAGAGGGACCGCAAAACAGCATGTTGGTGGGCGGCATTCTGTTTTTAGGCATCTTGTGAGAATTATGGATACAGACTCCCTGAAAAAAGAGGCAAAAACACAAATATCAGTTGCACCACCACCCACCCACACATCAACTCTTAATAATGTTGAGAATATTTAACACAAAAGATAAAACCATACACAACAATACATTTTGGGAATCCAATATCATAATATTCACAATGAAGGCTGATAGATAGATATGAACAAGCAGGTAGCCAGCAAGAGCAGGGAAAGATATATATATATATATATATAGAGAGAGAGAGAGGGAGAGGAGGAGGAGGAGGAGGAGGAGGCAAAACAGACTATTTATAGAATATGACACAATATATATATAAGTAAGTAAAGTTGTCTCCCTTTAGTCGAGGGCGACCAGAAGGCTCCCTTTTCAATAGCTACTACACCGACGTGTAAAGGAGGGCGCTACTCCTTTCCCTGGATTACTCCACTTTACCCTTTATACGTACCTTATATTCCTGAGAATTATGCAAGGAAGTATCAAGTACTATTTTGTGTGTATATTTCTCAAAGTAAATAATAAATACAAAGGTGATTCCCAAGAATGTTCATATATTATTTCAAAAAGTCTCCATGTGTACAACATCCCTGTGAACACATTCTTGGAAGTTCCAAAAAATAATTTAAAAAAACGTTTCCATAGAAGTATCTTTATTAGAAAAGCAGAACTGATATGACGAAGACCATTTAAGGAAGATTCCAATAATGTGTTGAAAGAGATGGTTAACAGGTGGAGACTTTAAAATCATAATATCATCAGAGAGCTCCCATCAAGATGTAAACTTTCTTGACACTTTATTTGTAAGTTTATTTGTCAGGAGATAAAAATCTCTTGATCACTGATTGGATAAAAAATATATTATGTTTAAATCTAATTAAGGAATTAGTTGTAGTCAAGTTCACAAAAGTCTTGTCCGTGAGTGCCTTTGTTGTATATTGACCTACGACCTAGCCGGGCTGTCAAAATAGGAAATGCACCAATGTAAATAATAGGTGCATCCGGTCGAGGAATATCAGAATTATAACCTTGACCGTGGATGGGTGGAATGAGTGCAACTGTGACGCCCACAAGAAGAAGGGGGCGTTGAAGTATTATATAACTCGGTGAGGACAGGAAGTCAGTTAGTTTGGAGACCGGACCAGTTGGAGACCAGACCAGTTAGACACAAGATGCAGTAGAAAAAGCCAGCACCCAGCAGGGTGGGCCCTCAGGCCCTCGATTGAGCAGTTGCAGTTGGTGAGAAGATGCTGGATTGAGGAACATGTCCCAGAGAAGCTGGGCCCCCAGGCCCCCGGTTGAGCAGCCCAGGAGAACGGGAACGAAACGCGGTTATGGCCAATAGAGTGAGGGTCAATATGTTGCAGTTCTGTTCGGTCTCCAACTCCCTCTCACATACAACCCTTTCAAATAAAGTGAGAGGTATATTTTTCTAAAGAACTGTGTCGCTCGTCGTTATCATTGTGTCGTTATGATTCTGCATGCATCTTCATATGAGTATACAACACCTTGTGCCACATCTAAGCAAAAAAACTTAGTAAATTACCTCATTAGTTTTCTCCTAGGGCGCTTCTGGTGGTGTCATGGTCAGCAAACTCGACAAGCGAACCTACACGAGTGAGTTACATTCTCCTTGGGTGCCCCTTTCATATGTCTTTGTGCCACATCTAAGCAAAAAAAACCTTAGTAAATTACCACATCAGTGTTATCCTAGGGTGCATCTGGTAGTGTCATGGTCAGCAAACTTGACAAGCGAACCTACACGAGTGAGTTTGAGTCTCATTAAGTGCCCCTTTCATATGGCCTTGTGCCACATCTAAGCAAAAAAAAAGCTTAGTAAATTACCACATCACTTTATTGGGTTTTTTTTTCTTACAGCACTGGGGAATTCCACTGAGTCGCCGGTTTCGATCCCTAAAACTCTGGTTTGTAATACGGACCTACGGTATCGAAGGCCTGCAACATTACATACGAGAGGTGAGTAACAGAAAACCTGTTTTTTTTTTCTTTTTTATCAAGTACCTATAAAAGCTTATTCTTAAAGCTTTCCCTATTTGATAACATAAAATTCACATCTGCTCGCGAGCCCCACCGCAACTAGATTAAAACAAAATTTCTCTGGGTCTTCAATTTAAAGATATCAGGTGAATGTTTACCAGGCATTTTAGACCAGATCTTGTATATATAACTCCATAGAACTCATAATATTTACTCTAATATCATATATATATATATATATATATATATCTGTGTGTGTGTGTGTGTGTGTGTGTGTGAGTAATTTTCTAAATTACATCCTGTGTCTACACGATAAGTAAGTTCTTGCTAGTTGGCCAAAATTCGCACGTCCATGTGTAGGGGTCTATTGGAGAACGTCATTTATGGGTTCGTCTTTGCTTTTCCTGCAATGTCTCACATGTTGTACAAGGATTTCTTTTTTAGATGAGAAGTAAGTGGCCGTACAGCTGTTGTTTCATGGGCTGTTCCTTCCAGAATTTGTTCAAAATAGCTCGTAGTATTCTTGTATAGTTCAGATCTAGCTTTTTCTGAATGAGTTTTGTCAGCGTCTATTCGGTTCACCCATACAGTAGTAGTGACACAGCTGCATCTTGAAAGAAATTCCGTTTTATTTAATCGGATCAGATTTCCATATGACAGCTAACCATCGATATCAGTCGACGACTTCGATAGGTGTACATTAACATCCCTTTCGGTAGATGAGACACTGCTGCCGAGGTCTGCCACTTAAAGTGGAGGTAGCTTCTTCTCGTTTAAAATACATGTACTCTATTTTACACGTTCAAGTGGAAGCCAAGGATAGCATAGACACAGAGTCAACGGCGCTTGGTGACTGTCGGTTTCTTGCCCATGTGATTATCAGACGAAGCACCGTTAACTGTTTCTACGCAATCATAATGCAAATATATATATATATATATATATATATATATATATTCTAATATCCAAGTCCTGGTGATGGTTGCTGAAACCGAAACCTTAGCGTTGACTTTACATCATAATATATTCAACTATGTTTTTCTGCAACCTTCATACTGTCGGATTTTGATTCATATTTACTTTCATACTGTCATTTCAGAAAAACAGATACCAAATACAATCTTACACGACATTAAACCTGGATGACTTCAAAACGATCTGTATATATGAAAACGTACTTGTCTTTGCGTATTCTCTAATAAACGGGAGAATTTATCTAGTTTCTTTAAGAAATCCAACATTATCAAATATGTTCCCATGTGCCAAACACGTTCTTAACACTTAAATTATTAACGCTCTCAGCAAGCATCCATCGCTATGTGTACTATTCTGATATCCAATTACTGATGATGGTTACTGAAACCGAAACGTTAGCGTCGACTTTACATCATAATAAATTCACCTATTTGGATTCTGTTTTTCTGCTACCTTCATACATATATATATATATATATATATATATATATATCATCATCATCATCATCATATCACGCTGGTAGCACGGATATCCCTGACCCTCTCTCGCCACTCCTCCCTAGGTAGGTCTTCAGGACAACATCCCGTATCCTCACATAGCTGCTGAATGTACGTTCGTGCTGGTCGTCCTGCTTTTGCGCGGCCATATGTGGGGATCCATAAGAGTACATCTCTTATGAGTTCATCTCTGCTTCTCCAGCAGTGTCCTGCATGTCTGGTTCGTCTAACTTGAATAGTTTTCGTGATAGGGGGCAGGTGGCCGTACAGTTGGTGTCTTGTGGGGTGTTGCTGCCAGGACTTGTTCAGGATTGCACGCAGCATTCTTGTGTAATTGCCATCTAGCTTCTTCTCCAGCCGTTTTGTTAGCGTCCATGTAGTGCAGCCATATAGCATATCGATGTGACCGCTGCCTGGAAGAATATATATATATATATTAAAATGAAGAGGTTTATAAATGAACTTGAATGTGGTACTTTAGGGTTTTATTTCAGATAACTTTGCTCGACACGTGTTTCGGAGGTCCTAGTCGACTTTAAGAGATTAATAATATATTTATTTTGATTGGAGTAGGATTCTTTTGAATTCTAATTTTGTAAGGGATTTTTTATCGTATTTACAAGTATCTACTTTGTGTGATTGTGCGTGTATATATTCGCATACAACCATGTACATCTGTTTTTTTCTTTCTTTCTTCCTCTTCGAGTTGAATGTGTGTGAGAAAGTATTAATGCATTTACAATATACATCCGGTTATAATTTTTCTCTTTTTTCTCTCTCTTTCTCTTTTTTCTCTTTTTTTTTTCTCTCTTTCTCTTTTTTCTCTTTTTTTCTCTCTTTCTCTTTTTTCTCTTTTTTTTTCTCTCTTTCTCTTTGCATTGAATGTGTCATAGACATATAAGATAGTTTGAGTGAATATGTTTGTGGTTGTGAGTGTATATGTGAAATTAGGTTCTATTTAATGTTGGTTTAAATTTCTCAGTATTTTTTTCTTTTACTTTAAGTTATAAATTGTCACCGGTTTGGTATGTTGGCATTATTTTAAAGAATCGACAACTGCATTCGTAAAGGTTTGGTTTGGTTGGTTCTTATAGCATATCAAACCTGGTGGGTTATTTGATGCCGAATCCTCTTTATACATATATATTGAATATATATGATTTGTAAACATTTTGTTGATAACATTTCTAAACGAGCTTAAGCTCATTCTTTTGCACACAGTTAAACAGTTCCAAGTATAGCTATGTATCACTAACAATTCATTGAAACATCAGTCATTTCTTTACACTGTTAAATGATCAAATAGTTCAATTTCAAATAATTCAATTTAGTATTAGTCATTTGTTTGCACTCAGTTTAAATGTCAAACAGTTCTATTTGACCTAGAGATGGGACCCTACAAGGTGCTATTATCCAGGCTATTATCCATCATGTTTAACAGTCGTTTGTAGTGTATCACCCATGTGAAGAGATGCAGTCGGTGTATTCAAAAGCCCCGGCCAAACTGGGCCAATTCGTAACGGTGTTTTGAAATATAGTTTTCTATTTTCTGGTAATTTACTGTTGCTCCTTATCTTAGGAAATGCACACACACACACACACACACAAATATATATATATATATATATATATATATATATATATATATATATATATATATATTATTTTTTGTTTGTTTTGCAGCATGTCCGATTGGCCAAACTCTTTGAATCCAAAGTGTTGACTGATGACCGGTTTGAAGTTCTTGGACAAGTAACTATGGGTCTCGTCTGTTTCCGGTTAAAGGTGAGTATCTTGCTTATCTCTTTTCGAACCCCAAAACGAAAACATTTTTCTTTTTGCGTAAAACATTGAAAGCAATGTATATTTTTGTTTCTTTGAATTTCAAATTAAAGTTATCAATACAGATATATACAAGGTTTTGGCTCGTTTAAAACGGGATCCAAATTAAACAGAAAGACTTTATTAACACTACCAGAAAATTTTGGAAAAAAAATGAAGAAATGGAGATTATAACAAAGAAAGGAAGAAAGAAAGAAAGAAAGAAATATTCTTTATTTTCTATTGTAAAATTGCAGCACATCTATTGCCAAAACTGAAATTGTATACATATATATTAGGGTTGTGTTTTGTTTTTGTTTTTGTTTTTTTTGCATTGCTACTCATTTAATGCTGTAAAAGTTGGTTATAAATAATACCTAATAATATCCGTTTTGATTGTATTATGTTCCACTAGAAATAAAACTTATTGAATGAACCACGTATATGCAAAAGCCGAAGTCTATGCAATGGCTGTTTCAATTTATATTCCAAAATATTCAGATAAGGAATAAGAAGATTGTATACAACCATGATTATATCTGCTTTAAAGGAAGCACCTCTTTTAAACAAAACAGGCATTCCTTTCTGTTAAAAGAATGGATATAGATTTATAATCTATATGATAATTAACAATATTCTTATTAGGATAAAAGAGTATTGAATTCAATCGTATATTAGACTATATTAAAATTATTTGACTGAAACCATACAATAAGAGCTTGCAGATATTCCACTCAAAAACATTCAATAATATCGAGGGCGTGTCCTCGTGGTGTAATGGCTAAAGCCATGAACTGCGGAATCGTAGTACGCGAGTTCGTACTCCAGTCGCGCTATTACATTCACTTTCTGGCAAATACCCTTGGGAAAGGTATGAACCTCCTTCTCCTCCCAGCTATGGGTTAAATAGTACCACTACTGTTCTTCAAGGAGAATAGCTTTGGCATTAAATAACCTACAAAGGTTGATATGCCATTAACAAAGAAACCAAACCATCAATAATATCGAAGCAGTAATTTTTTTAAATTAGAGTACAATTTTTGAAGGCTCTTTCTGCACCCAGTCAACTACAGGTATTTCTGTTAGTATTTAATATATATAAACAGGATTTGGCATTAAATAACCAACAATGGTTGATATGCCATAAATCAAACCAAACCAAACCAAACCTTGCCCAGTCGGCTGGGGCTGTAGAATACACCGACTGCGCCTCTGCAGAGGGGTATAACCCCTCCCCAACGAGTGTCCTGATATGACACGAAACAATCTGATGGTGACGTTCCAGTGATGCTATGGCTTTAGGGAATGCGGAGCACCCCTTCATTGCCATTGCTCCCAGGTCCACTCTCGCCCGGAATGGTAGCGCCTATCAATGGGTTAAATAGAACTAAAAGCATATTTATGCTCAACTGAATTGTTTGAATTAGAACTGTTTGACTAAATTGAATAGTTTGAAATAGAAATGTTTTAGAAATTAAACTGTGTACTTATGCTAAACTGAATTGTTTGAAAAGGAATTGTTTTTATTGAAACTGTACTTACGCTAAACTGAATCGTTTAATATAGAACTGTTTTGGCATTTAACTGCGTGTAAACTAAATCTATACTTATACTAAACTGAATTGGTTGAATTAGAACTGTTTGACTAAATTGAATAGCTTGAAATAGAATTTTTTTACAATTAAACTGCATACTTATGCTAAACTGAAATGCTTGAAATAGAACTGTTTTAACATTAAAACTTCGTACTTAAGTTGAACTCAAATGTTTAAAATGGAACTGTTTGACTAAACTGAATAGCTTGAAATAGAAATGTTTTCGACAATTAAACTGTTTACCCATGCTAGAACTGAATATTTGCATAAAACTGGATTTGGCGTTAAATAACCTACAAAGGTTGATATGCCATAAAAAAAAACAATCAACCAACCAATCAAGCAAACCTGACATGAATACTATTTATCATTTGTTTGCACTCACTTAAATGGTCTCAAATTTTGCTATCTAACAAACGGTTTTATTTGCACACAGTTAAATGGTTTCAAACATCGCTATGTAAAACTATCATTTCAATTTCTGCACACATTTAAAGAGTTTCAAGTATTGCAAATCAACACTAACAATTCTATTCAACATTACTCATTTGTTAGCACACAGTTAAACTGTTCCAGGTATTAATATGTATCACTAACAATTAACCATCATTGTTAAATGGCCCAACACTTCTATTTCTAACAAATCAATTTAACCTAAGTAATTTGTTTGCACACAGTTTAAATACCAAACAGTTCTATTTGACCCATAAATAGGGCCTTATCAAGATCTACCAGAGTGGACCTGGGAGCAATGGCAATGAAGGGTTACTCTGCATTCACCAAATCTCCTGCATTACTGTAGCCTTACCATTATATTGTTTAGTGTCATATCCAGGACACTCGTTAGCAGGAAGGGGTCTTACTCCTCTACAGGATGCAGTCAGTGTATTCTACAGCCCCGACTAGGCTCACCAGTATAAGAAGCTAGACGGCAATTACAGGGGAATGCTGCGAGCAATATTGAACAAGCCCAGGCGGCAACACCCCACAAGACACCAACTATACGGCCACCTGCCTCCCATCACGAAAACTATCCAAGTTAGACGAACCAGACATGCAGGACACTGCTGGAGAAGCAGGGATGAGCTCATAAGTGATGTACTCCTATGGACCCCCACATATGGCCGGGCAAATGCAGGACGACCAGCATGAACATACATTCAGAAGCTATGTGAGGATACGGGATGTAGCCCTGAAGACGTGCCAGAGGTGATGAACGATAGGGAAAAGTGGCGAGAGAGGGTCAGGGATATCCATGCTAGTGGCACGACAAGATGATATATATATATATATATATATACACTGGCAAATGTACCTGACGATGATTGCAACAATCAACTCCCTCCTCCCTCACCCACTATTCTCTTCTCACACTCTCTTCCTTTGTCCTACCCCTTCCCACTAACAGACAGCAGAAATATGTGCAAATATGTAAAGATACATGCCAGTACATACCAAATATACCCACATACGTACACACGAGCGATGGCACATACACAAACATACTAACATTCAACAGCACACAAATATAGGAACACACACAAATAACCCCCACTTCTCCAACCAAAATTAACCATATTAATCGTTTTTTCAAAAGACCTTCACTCTGTCCGACGATTGCTGATTGCATGAAACTCAGGGTCACAGACAGTACCATGTAATATATATATATGTGTGTGTGTGTGTGTGTGTGTGTGTGTGTGGTGCATTCAATAAGTTTCCAGACTTTTTTGTACAGGTATTTAAAATTGTCGTAGACTCTTGAAAATTTACTATGTTATTGCTATACATCTAAGAGATGACTGACCAATTCTTATGATTTCAGCTTCAAATGAACAGCTACAGCAGCAATTGGAATACACCCTACTAAAGCCTGATTGTCACAGCTGGTGAATTTCAAAATTGTAATCTGAACGTGAGGAAGAACGATATGCAATAAAATTCAGTTTTAAACTTGGGAAAAATACCACAGTAACGTACAGAATGCTTCAGTCTGCTTTTGGATCGTCTTGCATGAATCGAGCATCAGTTTTTGAGTGGCATAAGAGACTCAAGGAAGGCACGGAGTCTGTGAGGGATGATGAGAAGTGTGGGAGGAGTAAGGAAGTCAATGCCAGAGTTGATTAGACAAAGGGTTAGGGTTAGGGTTACTATATTCAGGTTTTAAGGGAGTTCAGGAAGAGATTCCTAGGGAAGAGGCCAGCACTCTTCAAATCGGGTCAGTGGCATTTCCACCAGGACCACACACCAGTCCACAACTCCATCCTTGTCACAGACTATTTGACCAAGATGGGCATCAACACAGTTCGTCACCCTCATAATAGTCCAGACCTTGGTCCTTGTGACTTTTGGTTATTCCCTAAGCTCAGAGGCTGTCGCTATGAGACAATTGAGGAGTGAAAGAGGCTGTGACGAAGGTCATTGACACGCTCACACAAGAGGACTTCGATGGAGCCTTCCAGAAGTTGTTGGAATGGTACAAGCGCATTGCAGCCGTAGGAGATTACTTCGAAAGGGACTAGAGTTTTATGTGTGTACTATCAATAAAAGTGCCCATACGAAAAAAGTCTGGAAACTTATTTAATGATCCTCGTTTGTTGTTGTTGTTGTTGTTGATTTTTAATTTCAGTTTTGCTTGTTTGTATTTATTTTTCAGGGCCCGAACACATTGACCCAGAAGCTGCTGCGCATAATCAACGATTCTGGAAAGCTTCATATGGTTCCTGCTCTGGTTAACGAGCATTATATCATTCGGTTTGCCATCTGCGCCCAGAACGCCGTCGATGAGGATATTCACTATGCCTGGGCGTGCATCACCCAGACGGCCGACGAACTACTGGCGAGCAGGGAGCGAGAGAACAGTGCCCGAGAACTGAAGCGGATCGCTTCAGCAGGTACGAGCGAAGAAGACGAATCTGTGGAAGAAGAAGAGGTCTTCCTTGAATTCGACAAGGTAATCATCTATGACAACCAGCAATTGAATTTCCAGAGGGCACGGATGCGTCGAAACCTGTTCCTTCGTATGGTGTCCGATCCTAAATCGTACAATCCTCGTCTCTGGAAATCGTTCAGCGCGGATGACCACCCCAGCCGTCTACCAAGCGACTCACCTAGCGAAGGGGGCTCCTCTTCGAATAACAGCAACAAGCGTTCCCCGAAAACTCCTCAACAACTTGCCACGCCTTTATAACGACAATGGATGCATTCTCTAGGAAAAGAAAAGTTTTTAAAATTTTAAAAAGAAAAAAGTTTGGAATCCCCTGCTTTTCCCCTTCACTGACCCCCGTCTCCAGTCTGATCATTTCGCTCACCCCCCGGGGGATCATCTACACGTTTTATTTTGTGAAATGCAGTTGTGTAAAGTTTTTGGATGGCTCAGCAATTTTGGTAATCATCAGGACATTTTTTGTTTAAAAAAATGAGTTGAAAGTCAAAAATTAAAAAGAAAAAAGCTTTGTGAAAATGTTGATTTTTGTGGAAAAAAAAATGGCTGAAATGTTCATCAGTGAAAATTTAATTTGTCAGGGAAAATTCATTAGCCAGAAAAAAAAAAGAAAGTACTTTTTTGGGGTGGGGGATATGTTAGTATATAGAAAAAAAATAATATTATGACGAGGGTTACAGATCGGTATATAAGCGTACATTTAATCTCTATTCACAAACATTTTTATCCTGAAAAAAGAAGAAAATCGGAGATCGGTTTTGTTTGTGTTGTTTTTTCTTTCTTTCTTTTTTCCCATTATGTAACAAAATTTTACCAGAAAATGATTTCCAATGGATTTACCTTTGGGTAACGATTAAAATGGCGCGTTGTAGGACTTTAGTATTCAGACGTGTTTTTTTTTTTAAATCACTTTGTGAAAAAAAAGAAAAGAAAAAGATTTTCAGCTCAAGGGAATCGGCAAGATATATATATATATATATATATATACATATTACGCATTATACCGCATTTGGTCAGGCACAAACCCACCAAGTGAGATAGTGCCAACCATACACTATACCAGACCAAATGCAGTATAATTTGGAGCGTGCCCAAAATCTATGATAGAGCTATTATATAATAATGAATAAATATATATTAGTTTTCATACATATTAAATAGTATGGATGTTTGACTGCGACCACTGGTTTCATGCTGTCTTTATACAACAATCATCAGACAGATGATTGTCGTATAAAGCCGGCATGAAACCAATGGTCGCAATAAGCCTCCATGCTATGAAATATATATATATATATATATATATATTTCATATATATAATCATGAATGGAGGAATTGATATATTAAGTTATAAATTACCATGACAAGAAAACCCGCACACACCTACACGTGACAGCTGTTTTGACCTTATTAGGTGTCATCAGCAGTGCACACCGTGATCTCCACCACGGGAGATCGAACCCATAACCACAGTATGCAAAAGCCGAAACTCTACCACTGGGCCACCAGTTCAGGCCACATATACGCGATGCCGAATTAACAAGGTAAATTGCGCGACCACTTGACCTAATGTGTCTTTTTTTTTATAGGTACGTATTCCCGACAGCGGACACGGCCACCTCTCTCTCTATATATATATATATATATATAGAGAGAGAGAGAGAGAGATAGAGAGAGAGATTAGATTGTTCGGAAAAGTAATGCCCAATTTTAGAATAAACTTTTATTTCTCAATGAATGAATTTAAACAGTGTTTTAATCAGTCAAAATAGGATCCTCAAGCATTTTCACATTTCGACCATCGATTATCGAGATTATTTATGCCTGTAAGATTTTGATACCAAGAAGAAATCTTTAAATGCAGTTTCTACTTCTCCTTTGGAAAGAAATGTTTTTTATCGTAAAAAAATTGTCTTGATGCATGAAAAATTGACTGTCGTTAGGTGAGAAATCAGGAGAATATCGTGGATCTGACAAAGTCTCATTTCCCAAATCAGAGATCTTCTGTGGTATCATCTTGGCAACATGTGGCCGGGTATTGTCTTGAAGCGGAATTATGACCAAGTTTGACCTCATGGCAAAAAGGTAAACGCATCGCTTCTTTTTTCATGTCCATATTCGGTCATATAAACTTCAAATTAAATTCTGCGAGAAAATCAACAAAGACGAGACTAATATGAATTTCTTATATGGTTAAGATAATTTCAAAGAACGGATTCATAATAATTTACAGTAAAATCCTACAGCATTTTCCGGATAACCTAATATACGTAGATACACGTATATAGTACATGTAACAGTATGAAGCCGATATATATATATATATATATATATATATATATATATATATAGCTCTATCCTAGATATTGAGCACTCTCCATATTATATTGCACTTGGTTCGACAGATAACCACAAAGTGATTTAGTAACAACCAACTCTCTTATATATATATATATATATATATATATATATATATATATATATATATATAGCTGTTTTAAATTTGTGTAATGGAATTGAAGTTCCAAAATTTATCAATCTTAGCTTAATTGCTGTCTCACTTTAATCCAAGTATATGTTTATGTGTCCAAGTAAAAAAAAAAGTTTTAGCAATTAAAAAAAGGGGGAGAGGGGTCCTCGTGGTGTAATGGTTAAAGCGGTGGACTAGGAAATCGTGCTATGACGTTCACTTTCGGACAAATACCCTTGGGAAAGGTATGAACCCCCTTATCCTTCCAGCAGTGGGTTAAATAGTACCACTACTGTTCTTCTCGGAGAATGGCTTTGGCACTAAATAACCTACAAAGGTTGATATGACATTAAACAAAGAAACCAAACCAAATTAAATAAATAAATTAATTAATTAATTATTCTTTGCATTTGTGAACACCACTGATGATGGCCTATGAAGGGTCCGAAAGCGCACGGGAAAGATTTGATGAATTTATCTAACAACACAAACCTAAAATCAAAACACTTGTCAGTAAGTAGGAAAGGGTCATAATAAAATTGCATCAACAACATGTGTCTATATCATTTAAACAAACCTATTTAAACGATTCACTGCTGCCAAATTACACGCGCACACACACAAAGCCCTCACCCCATATATATATATATATATATATAGGAATTAATATAAATGTTTATGTAATGATATACATGCGTGTGAAAAAAAATATATATATTTATGCCTGTAAGATTTACACCTCCTGACTATATATATATATATATATATATATATATATATATATATATATATATATATATATATATATATATATATTCACTCAGGAGGTGTATAGGAGGTACCCGTGGTGTAATGCTTATCGTCGTATGAAATGGACACGGCGACACGAGTTCAAATCCTGGATGAGACTGATTGCATTTCACATAGCACTAATACCCTTGGGAAAGTTATAAATCCAATTATTCTCCCTCCAGCTATGGGTAAATAGTAGGGCAGACTGAGTTCTTCAACCTTGGTGAAGCAACTAGTCTAGAAGAAGGAAAACTCTGAATTCAAACCTGTTAAACTCCGCTCGGTGGAGGGGTTGATATATATATATATATATATATATATATATATATATTCACTCGTAGACTTGTGTAGACAGATAAATACATAAACACGCGTGTTTGTATATGAAAATTTACAAACATACATACATAGACGTATGCACAAATATATATATATATATATATATATATATATATACAAAATGCAGGTTTGTTTACATACTTGCCTGACAAACTCGTGCCGGGTGCATAAAAAATTGATAACCTGGTGCAAGGAGGTGGTGTCTTCCCCAGACAATACCTGCTTGGCCGATCAATCAGGGAATGCCGATGGGATCAAGTATTCTTTGTGACAGTCGCACATCAATCTTAATTCTTATATTGCTGCCCTTCCCCGCCAATGAAATCACCTAGTGTCAAATTCTACTAGGTGAAAGGTTGGTTGAAAAGCCTTTTATAAGTTTATCGGTAAAGACTTTTCATTTTCTTGGCCTGCGGGAGAGGGGGATTGTTTTGTTTTGCTATGTTTTTGCTTTTTCGAAGGGATCTTTTCGTTTTTTGTTTTTTTTTATTTTTGTTGTTTGTTTGTTTGTTTTTTTCTGAAGTTGTTAAATTTGAATGAAAAAATTACTTTTTTTTAAATTTCTTTAAAAAATACTGAATCTGTCCAGTAATAGCTGTTATATTTAATGTACAAAGTTTATTTTCTAATTCAGGTGTTTTCGATCCCCGCCCCCCTTTTTGCTCAATACTTGTTATTTACCTTTGTGCCCACATCATTGCTGGTGTTATATCCCAAATATTACATTTATTTCGCGAACCTACAAAACCTTTGACATGCCCACCGCGGGGTTATATGAGGTAGAGATCTTATGTTCTGAAGTAACCAGAATCATGAGAAAATGTTATATTTTTTTCAGTTACTGGTTTATAGACTTGCTAAAATTGTTGAATATTGAAAGAATTTTGTAAATATATATTTTGAAAAAAAAAACTACTTAAAATTAAATCTCGAAGTATGAAATTATATCAAATTGGTTCTATAAAAACTTCGTTCTTCTTATTTATCAAAAGACCAAAGTTATACCAAAGACCCAAAAAGTGGTACTTGATACCTCCTTGCATAACACTCAGCATTATAAGGTACATATCAAGGGTAAAGTGGTGAAATCCAGGGAAAGGAGTAGCGCCCTCTCCTACACCTCGGTGTAGTAGCTATTGAAAAGGGAGCTTTCGAGTAGCCCTCGACAACGGTCGCCAACTTACTTTTCTGAATAATTATCCTAAACTTTAATAAAGGTGATTGTACCTTCTTTAACTTTTAGTAATGACTACTGTACAACTTGTATGTGATATGAGAAAGTAATAATTTGCTCGGCTTTTTGCGGAGATGGTTTACTAAAACCGAATGAATGGGTCACCCAATGAGACTCGAACTTATTCAAAAAGGTTTATTACTCAAGCTTGTTAACCATTACACCACCCGTAATATGAATAATAACTGTTTACGGATTATTATCCTATACTTTCATAAAAAAAAAAGATTGTACCCATGGTGTAATGGTTATCGTCGCAGGATATGAACACGGCGACACGAGTTCAAATCCTGGACCTGACTGATTGCATTTCACATAGCACTAATATCCTTGGGAAAGGTATGAATCCAATTATTCTCCCTCCAGCTATGGGTAAATAGTAGGGCAGACTAGGTTCTTCAGCCTTGGTGAGGAAACTAGTCTAGGAGAAGGAAAACTCTGAACTCAAACCTGTTATGGCGGTGCCCGTGGTGTAATGGTTATCGTCGCAGGATATGAACACGGCGATACGAGTTCAAATCCTGGACCTGACTGATTGCATTTCACATAGCACTAATACCCTTGGGAAAGGTATGAATCCAAATATCCTCCCTCCAGCTATGGGTAAATAGTAGGGCAGACTAGGTTCTTCAGCCTAGATAAGGCAACTAGTCTAGAAGGAAAACTCTGAATTGAAACCTGTTAAACTCCGCTTAAAAATTGACCTTGTGTCATATCCTGTCCGAGCGGAGGGGTTTGGTAAATATGATATGATAAAAAAGATTGTACTTGCTTTAGATTTTATTAATAACCATTTTTACAACTTGTATATCATATAGTCAAACTTAAAATTTTAATCACATTTTAATTTATTTCCAATTAAAATGTGATTCAAATTTTAAAAGTTTTCCAAAAAGGTTTATTAATTTAGATTTCGTTTTGTCTCACTTTCATACATTCTAATAAAAAAATTAAAAAAAAAAACAAGATTTGTACCTTAAACAATCAATTAAGTAGGGGGTCTTACTCCTCTGTAGGAGAGAGAGAGAGAGTCATCAAATGGCAAGCCTCAATAAGACTAAGTTGTAGTAGTTATAGTATTAGTTGTATATCATCATCATCATCATGTCGTGCTGGTAGCACAGATATCCCTGACCCTCTCTCGCCACTCCTCCCTATCGTTCATCGTCCCAGGCAGGTCTTCAGGACAACATCCCGTATCCTCACATAGCTGCTGAATGTATGTTCGTGCTGGTCGTCCTGCTTTTGCACGGCCATGTGTGGGGGTCGATAAGAGTACATCACTTATGAGTTCGTCCCTGCTTCTCCAGCAGTGTCCTGCATGTCTGGTTCGTCTAACTTGAATAGTTTTCGTGATGGGAGGCAGGTGGCCGTACAGTTGGTGTCTTGTGGGGTGTTGCCGCCAGGACTTGTTCAAGATTGCACGCAGCATTCTTGTGTAATTGCCGTCTAGCTTCTTCTCGAGCCGTTTTGCTAGAGTCCATGTAGTGCACCCATATAGCAGTATCGATGTGACCGCTGCCTGGAAGAAACTGTTTCATTTTATCGGTCAGGTCTGATTTCCATATAATCGATAGCCTATTGATAGCTGTCCAGGCTTTCGTTAACCTCGTTTCGATGTCCTTTTCGTTTTATTCGACGCTAGTTTTCACTTTACTGGTCCCGTCTGATGGTGAGGCCGTTGCATCTTCCCGAGAAATAGCTTAGTGGAGTCTATCACTCATCAGACTTGATCACAAGAAATTCCCCCCGACTGGAATGTGGTGGACATTCGAGTCGACTGATGAGGGATACTTATTTAAAGTTTAAACTTTGTGCACTTTACATTGAAAGGAAACAGGGAAAATTGAATAAGAAATTAAAATGTTCCTTGTGTGCTACATTCAATAAAACTTCTTTGTATATATATATATATATATATATATATATATATATATATATATATATCTGTGTGTGTGTGTGTGTGTGTGTGTGTGTGTGTGTGTGTGTGTGTGTGTGTGTAAAGAAAAATTGATAACAAGGCAATCCAAGTAGAAGGAGAGATTTATTGAGAAGCAAAGTTGACACTATAGCGTTTCGGTTCTAATGAACCATCATCAGGACTCTGAGGGATGATATTAGTGATGTTAGCATCGAGCACTCTGCATGCAAAATCTTTTCTTATAGCAGCATTTCTATTATATAATATATATTACTATTATTAAATATATATGGGGGGATGAACAAAACACTGAGACGCAAACATGTGACGGCCATCATCAGAGAATATTAATTTTAAGACTTTATCTCTTTCATGACTAATTGGCATGTGAACATTAGAGTGAGATTTTGCTTTTAAGAACAAACCACTTTTTAAAAAGACATTTCTTTCGATAATGAGAAGTTTTGTTATGGCTTAGAATATTATTAAATTTGAAAATAAATTTTGATCTTTCATTTGTGGGGTGGGGGGTTAAAGACGTAATATTACTTTTATGATGGACTCACCCGTCGAACTTGACATATAAACACATCAGGGCTCAAGTGTTTAATTCAGATGTGGTGAACCACTATATATGCAGATGATTTATTTTGGTGATGAACTATATATATATATATATATCTGTGTGTCTGTGTGCATGTTTATATATACTTACTTATATACCGATATATATATATATATATATATATATATATATATATATATTCGTGTGTGTATACGTATATATGTGTATATACATGTATGTCAGTGTATATATATCAATAGAGAGAGATAGATAGATGTATATATATATATATATATACACTCATATATATATATGTGTGTGTGTAGGTGGGTGGGTGCACTGAAACACACTCACACACACACACACACACACACACACACACACATATATATATATTTATATATACATATTTGGTCATATATACCGATATGCATATATATATATATATATATATGTTCATGTAGTGATATATATACATATATATAATTATATATATGCATATATACGTATTTCCGTATATATATATATATATATATATATATATATATATATATATATATATGCTTGTGTATTCTAAACCTATGTACGGGCAGCAACCTAAAAGGCAAGCTTTAAAGTAATTTTGAGTGGTTGTCATTTTATATATCTTTTAAAGTCTTTTCATATCTCTTGGTCATATGTGTTTCCTGTCCAAAAGTTTTTGAATCAGAAAAGGATTTATCAGCACCTATTCTGACATAACGAACATGTATAGTCTTCGATCGTTTTAGGCTCTGATGGTTGTCCATTCAAGTTGACTGAAATCAAATCATGAAGGACAATAGATATGCTTCCAAATTTTTATTGTCTTTGAATACAAAGCCTCTGTTGTCAAAAATATATCTTGCCATGTTTCGAAGCCAACCGCTACAACTGGCAAAATGTATTATTTTTACATTTTAATGGAGGAAAGAAGTGGGGCCTTTGGTTTGTTTTGTTTAAACTGGGCGTCAATTTTGGTTCACTTATCAAAATTGGACAAGTGTGTTTCTTTGTTTTTTTTTGGGTTCATGGCATCTCAACCTTTGCAGGTCATTTAATGCCAAATCCATTTTTATACAAATAAAGTTTTAATTCAAACAATTCAGTTTAGTATAAGTATAGCTTTTGTTTACACACCCTTAAATGTCAAAACAGTTCTATTTCAGGCAATTCAGTTTAGTATAAGTATAGCTTTTGTTTACACACACTTAAATGTCAAAACAGTTCAATTTCAAGCAATTCAGTTTAGTATAAGTATAGCTTTTGTTTACACACACTTAAATGTCAAAACAGTTCTATTTCAAGCAATTCAGTTTAGCATAAGTACACAGTTTAGTTCTATTTGACCAATAGATAGGATCCAATCAGGTGCTACCATTCCAAGCCAGAGTGAACCTGGAAGCGATGGCAATCAAGGAGTACTCTGCATCTCCCAAAGTTCCAGCATTACTGGAACCTCACCTTCAGATTGTTTAGTGTCATAATCAGGACACTCGTTGGGGGAGTCTTGCCCCTCTGCAGAGAAGCGGTCGGTGTATTTTGCAGCTCTAGCCGACTGGGCAAAATTTGACAAGTCGGCCCTAAACTGACCTTTTGCATTGGTGAGCTTTGACGAAAGAGACCAAAGGCATAGAGGAGATGAATTCAGGATTCAATGTTGTTTTCATTGTTGTACGAAGTCTGCCATATTGTTTCCATTGTATTAAGCAGCCGACTAGATTGTTTCTAATGCAGTGATTACGCCCGCCATTTTTGAAAATTGATTTAAGGATTTAAAATTTTATTACTGATTTACTCCTTTTATCAAAAAGTGTTTATTAAAGAAAAAAAGTGTTTATTAAAGAAAAAAGTGTTTATTAAAGAAAAAAAAGTGTTTATTAAAGAAAAAAAGTGTTTATTAAAGAAAAAAGTGTTTATTAAAGAAAAAAAAATCAGTAAAGGCTATCAAAATATAAAGATTCCTAAACAGTTTGTACATCTTGTTAAACGATAATAAAACAATATTTTTCGGTTTTTCTTAAGACTTTCTAACAAAAATTGTCAAGGTGAGGATTATGGGATTTCGACCAGGACTTCTCTCTTTCTTTATTTTTATTTATTTATTTTTTTTTTTTTTCAAAATTTCAATTTTGGTATCCAGCCATGATCGTTTTATTTATTAAGTGTATTTACAAGAGTTTCGATCCAAAAAAGTTATCGGTATTATTTATTGTTTGAAAACAATAGTTGATATCATTTAAATAGTTGCCAAACGGAATAAAAAAGAAAATACATATATTTTGCATTTCTGAACCTTGAAAAAAATTAGCGGAAACAAAGATGAGATGAAAGTCGAACAACGAGTCCACGTCAAGAAAAAGAAAAAGGAAAAAGTCAGACACGTGATCACAGAAAAAAAAAGACTCTCAATTTATAACTGTGTTTCACCCCTTAAAATCGGGAAGACGTGATGTATTTTATTGAGTCAGTTTAGTAATTGCTAAACCGTAAGGAAAGTTCATTATCCCCGAAATTTAAGCCGTTCATTGTTCTCTACCAGATATTGACAGACTGAACCTTTCTAAAACTCTTTGACACTGTTTCTAGTGCTTACCTCGAGAGTTCACATGACTGACTCCTTTCTGTCGGTTACACAGCCAGGCACCAGGTTCAGTGGTGGTGTGAGGCAGCCACTGCATTATATCTGGCAATAATTATTGAATACGTCAGTGTGAAGTATTTTTTTAAAGCAGCGTAAAGCTGGTTTGAATTCAGAGTTTACCTTCTCCTAGACTGGTCGCCTAAGTAAGGCTAGAGAACTCAGTCTGCCCTGCGATTTACCCTTAGCCGGGAAGAGAACAGATAGATGTATGCCTTTCTTCGGAGTATTAGCACACAGTGTCATACCCAGAACACCTTTTTTTTTTTTATAGGGGCCTTACCCCTCTGCAAGAGATCAAGTGTAAGGGTTAGCATCGTAGGAAATGGTCAAGGTTTCACGAATTCAAATCCTAGACGAGTCTGTTTGCATAATCAGAAAAATCAGCGTCTTATCCTCTTCCCTTCTTTTTCCTTCCTCCCGTCTTTCTTCTATCCTCTTACCTCTTATTTCTTACGTTTTTCTCTTTTTTCTTCCTTCTTTCTTCCTTTCTTTCTGTTTCTTTTGCTTTCTCTTTTACTTTCTCTTTTTGATTCGAAATTTTTCTCATTGGTTAAATGGAACAAATAATGTCTATTCAATATTCCCAACAAATCACATGACGTAATTTTAAAAACAAACGCTGATTTACTGATTAAACGGTCAACTCTCTCTATATATTGATTTTCCCAAGGTTTTTCTTTAAATTTTTAAACATCCATCGTTAATTTAACATAACTAATATAATCCCTCCCAGTCCTGATGATGGTTCATTAAAACCGAAACACTATAGTGACGACATTGTTTCTCAATGTTATGTATGCGGGTGTAGAAACATAACTAATAAATGTCTTACAGAAGATTTAATCCCAAGACGAATATTGTGGGAGGGGGGTGAGTAACAAATTGATGACAGACATATTAGTGGGAAAATGAAAAGAGTACTCACTGTATGACTTGACGAGAACATTTATTTACAAATGACAAACACATTTGAATGGTACAAAATACATCTACCAATATAGGTTGAGCTGTCTGTCACATCTTTCACGGGGAGAGGTAATTTATTTCCACATATGTTTTCCTGGATTTGAAGTCATCCTTCGTTCGCGCTGCCACTCGTAATCTCGTACCGTTCTCGCATGTTCACACGAGAACTCAAACAGTAAGGGTCAAAAGGTAGGAGGTAACTCCGCCTGAAACAGAAAGGGTTTAGCTCCTTTGACCGTTAGATCGTCTTAATACTTAATAAATATGTCTTGTTATCAATTATATATATATATATATATATTGTCATCCACAGACAGACTCTTTCTTTATATCACAACTCTTCAGTGTGGCTAGACAGACTAGATTCCCGAAGCTAAGATCGAAACCTGGCTGACTGAAACGCCAATCCAAGATTCTACCACTCAGCCACGAGGAAACCAGCACAAGCAAAGGAAATTTAAACACTTATGTATCACATTTGTTTTTGTTTACATATATCTGCTTAACGGCTACCGAGAGCTCAATTCATTTGGTGTATATATTCTTCAGTCCTGTAAATCCAGAGTAGGGAATAATTCCGTCAGGATAATTAAACTATTCAAACTTCGAATATTTAAATATTCCTGATAAAGAGCTCAATGTAATTGACATCACAGAGCTACAATTCCTTTAAGAAAAACTAAAATCCGGTCACTTTAAGATCATAAATTTATTTCCATCCTGCTATGAGTATTGATATGAATCAATAACTCCAAATTTAACATGACTTCTTCAGATCCAAATGGATATAATGAATACAGCCAGAATGGGCACAGGAGGGAAAGGTGTGAATGGGGGGGTGAAGAGTTACCTCTTATTTAGGCTAATTCCTGTTAAATTTGGAGTTATTCATTCATATCAATACTCATAGCAGGATGGAAATAAATATATAATCCTAAAATGACCGGATTTTAGTTTTTCTTAAAGGTATATATATATATATATATATATATATATATATTCTGATTTAAATTTTGAATTCTATTTTTGTTTTTTAGGTTTCTTTATACAATTGGAGTTGTTAGTGAGATAACACTTATCATCGGAGGAAGTAGACCCGTGTCTAGGCTATAGAACCTTGTCTGTCCTACTATTTTACCTATAACTGAAGGGAGAATAGTTGGATTCACACATTTCCAAGAGTCATTAGCACTATCTATATATATATATATAAAGATAGATATAGATAGGAATCTGTTCATATCTGTTGCATTCTCTCTCTCTCTCTCTCTCTCTCTCTCTCTCTCTCTCTCTCTCTCTGTGCGCGCGCGCATGTGCAAAAGTCGGATCGAAAGGGTTAAAGCTCATCATTACGGATTCTGTAATATTTCATAAATCTTCTGGTTTTGATATTACTGTAAACCCTCGCAATGACGAACGTCGACATAATGAGCTTTGCTTTTAACGAACTCATCGATCTCTGCGAACTGACTTCGGCTTCATCGAATGCCATTTAGTAAATGAGGCGACCTTTCTTCTTGTTCATCGATGCTTCTCATGCCAAAACTGATTGAATACGTCGGCGTGAAAGAATTCTGACACGCACCAGCGTGACTGAAGTAGTTGAGGTACTGAAGTCGATAATGTTTTTCACGAGGGTCTTCAACCTCGAGGACTCACGGGGCCCCTCTGTGTGACACTTCACTTCTTTCAAAATTTTCTCATCGTCTTTTGCCCCGGGCAGGATGTTACTCAAGGCAAATTTCTTAGGCGGAATACAGCTAGTTTGAATTCAAAGTTAACCTAAAAGAGTTGTCTAATTCAAAGAATCCAGTCTACCTTACTATTCACCCATAGCTGGTACGGATGGATTCATGCCTTTCCAAAGGGCATTAGCACGAAACGAAACGTGAACTGTCCCGTCCCGAGTTTGAACTCGAGTGGCCGATTCCATTTCTTACGACGATAACCGTAGCGCTATAGGTGTATACCGTCTGTGAAGAAGTACCATTACAACTGCTGATGGAACTCGTTGATCTTCACTATTCAGAAGATCTGAAGTTCTAGTGTCTTTCTAGCCGCATCGTCGATTCTACTACTGCTTCCATTGGGACGATTCCCCAGTTTTATCAATCACAACCAGCAAGTAGTGAGCACGTTTGTTACTATATACCTCTATGAATAGATGTCCTCCAAAATGAAGCAAGCCAAGAGTACGCTTCATTTGCAACTGTCTTCTCATCTCTAGTCCGACGTGCTCCTCCTGTTAACTTCCTAATTTAACCCTGATATTACATCTTTTTTAACGATTGAAAACAAACAAATATCTAATTTTATTAATGAGATATCTGACGTTGTATGTCATAAATTACGATTGTTACTTTATGAATTTAGCAGGGGTGGTGTTTAGTTTTGTTTTTATTTCTTTTCTTTCTTTCTTTTATTCTTTTAAGATAACGAACCCGAACTTTCCCGATTAAACTTTGTAGCCCTCAGGCTGAATAGAATGAAGACCTCTGTTTTATCAGATCTCAATATTGAATGGGAGGAGACTGCGTGGAGTAGCTGCTAACGTACAAGAATGTGACGTTGCAGTAAGCAAGTTCGAACCCCAGTCGTGCTAGTAGGTCTACTTTCGGATTAATACCTTTGAGAAAGGCATGAACTCCCTTATCACTTAAGTTATGGGTTAAATAGCATCACTACTGCTCTTCTACAATGACGGCTTTGGCATTATATAACCCACGAAGACTGACATGCCATTAAACAAAGAAACCAAATCAACCGATATAGAATGAATCCACCTCGATAATTAGAATGTTCTGTGGAATATCATATATATATATATATATATATATATATATATATATATATATATAGGAGAAAATAATGGATAGTAATCCGGCAGTTTGTGAAGAAAAATTGACAAGTAATCCAAATAGAAAGGGGGGATTTATTGAGAAACAAAGTCGACACTATAACGTTTCGGTTCTGCTGAACCATCATCAGGGCTATGAGGGTTATATAAGTGAGGTTAAGTATAGATGGATTTATAAAAAGTTTAAAAATATATAAAAATTTGGAAAAGTTGCATAACAAGAAAAGTCGGCTGTTTATATATATATATATATATATATATAAGTATCTGCACATGAATGAAAATTCAGACCAATGTCAGTTTAAAGACGTTGCCATAGCAACAATGCAATCAGTGGAATTTATGACGAGCGAGTAATGGCGTCGGCTGGGCGGAGCATTCAGGTCCTTTGCCTCGCCTAGGTCATTTGCACGACACCCTGAATCAGACTATAAGAAATTTCTAACGGGGGGAGAGGGGGCGCAGGTACCAGTGTTCAGGTGCTCCTAGCCAAAGAGGGTTGTTTTCATTATAAAGTAAAAGTGTTCTTTACGTACCCTTGTTGATTTCCGTTTTTTTTTAATTTTTCGTTCGGTGAAAAGTGATGACAGAGTTATTTTTCGCCGACTCTGCTTGCGAGCATCCGAAAACTTTTATATATATATATATATATATATATATATATATATATATATATATGGAGGTTGTGTTTGTGAGCGTACGTTTCAATGTATACAAATATATAAAAAGATAGTGCAATTTTTAAAAAATCAGAATTTTTAGCCTCATATATATATATATATATATATATATATATATATATGGGTGAATAGGTGGAGGGATTATATTAGTAATGTTAAATTAACGATGGATGTTTAAAAATTTAAAGTAAATCCAAGGGAAAATCTATATATAGAGAGAGTTGACCGTTTAATCAGTAAATCAGCGTTTGTTTTTAAAATTACGTCATGAGAGAGGGAGAGAGAGAGAAAGAGCAATTATAAATGTGTGTGTGTGTGTGTGTATGTATGTGTGTGTGTGACAGAGAAAAAGTATATACGTGTGTGTGTGTGTGTGTGTGTGTGTGAGAGAGAGAGAGAGAGAGCGAGAGAGATTATTAATATCTTATGCGTGTGTGTGTGTGTGTGTGTGCACGTACGCACAGATGAGAAAGAGAGAGAAAGATCATGTAGGAACAGTCTAAGAAAGTGAATTGAAAATTTAATTTATTGACAATGTTTTACACTAATATTGCTAAATTTAAAAAAATGGGAAGATACGTACATAGACAGATGAGACCATTAAACTTAGAAGATCAAGCAGATAGATAGATAGACAGATAGATATGAATTGACAGTGAGATAGATAGATAGATAGATAGACAGATAGATAGATATGAATTGACAGTGAGATAGATAGATAGATAGATAGATAGATAGATAGATAGATAGATAGATAGATATGAATTGACAGTGAGATAGATAGATAGATAGATAGATAGATAGATAGATAGATAGATAGATAGATATGAATTGACAGTGAGATAGATAGATAGATAGATAGATAGATAGATAGATAGATAGATATGAATTGACAGTGAGATAGATAGATAGATAGATAGATAGATAGATAGATAGATATGAATTGACAGTGAGATAGATAGATAGATAGATAGATAGATAGATAGATAGACATATAGATAGATATGAATTGACAGTGAGATAGATAGATAGATAGATAGATAGATAGATAGATAGATAGATAGATAGATAGATAGATAGATAGATAGATAGATAGATATGAATTGACAGTGAGATAGATAGATAGATAGATAGATAGATAGATAGATAGATAGATAGATATGAATTGACAGTGAGATAGATAGATAGATAGATAGATATGAATTGACAGTGAGATAGATAGATAGATAGATAGATGTGTGTGTATACACACATATGTATATATATGTATACATACGCATATGTATAGATATGTATATACACACACACATATGTATATACACAAACACGCACATATATATGTATACACACACATAAACACACACATATATATGCACACACACACACACAGACACACATATATATGTATACAGACATATACACATACACATATATGCACACACACATATATATATGTACATACATACATATATATATATATATATATATACAAATACGCGCACACACATATATATGTATACACACTCACAAACACACACACACATATATATATATATATACACATATATATATATATGTATGTATCAGCTCCTAAATAAACAAAAGAGATTAGCTAGAATAATCGCAATGTCCTCTTTAAGTACCATCCATTATGTGCCCTTCATCAAAAATAAAACTGATCTGTGATATTTTTATATCGATTTTCTTCGTTCCTCTTTTCATAAGACAGAAAAGCTGAAACGACAACAAGAATACAAAGTTTTCACATCTGTTCAATGGAGAAAAAAAAAGTTATGATGCTAAGTCAGCTAATAATAACATCATTGTACGAGGAATAAGTCAATAGAAGAAGAAAAAACGTAAGAAAAAAGCTCTAATATATTCTTCTCAAGAGTCAATTGTATTTTTTTAGATATTGACTTCACATGATATGGAATAGAACAGATAGATAGATAGATAGATAGATAGATAGATAGATAAAGAGGCAAGAATAGATAGATAGATAGATAGATAGATAGATAGATAGATAGATATGAACTTCATGAGATAGATAGATAGATAAAGAGGCAAGAATAGATAGATAGATAGATAGATAGATAGATATGAACTTCATGAGATAGATAGATAGATAAAGAGGCAAGAATAGATAGATAGATAATTGATTGGATTGTGTTTTATAGTATGTCAAATTTAGTAGGTTTATTAATGCCATAACCTATATATATATATATATATATATACTAATCTAATATCTACCAGCATTCACGGTACCAGAAAAAAAGAACCCCCCCCAGGAACAAGAGATAAGAGTATCTCGAATCACTTCCCGGGGAAAAGGAAAAATATTATAGGTCAAAAAGAAAGAAAAGGCCAACCTTGTCAAGGGATACGCAGTCAGTTGGTCAAAAGAAAACTAAAAACCTTCTGCGAATCCTGCAATGCTACAATTACAAGAGTGCTCAACACGAGTGGAGCCAATTACATATATATATATATATATATATATATATATATATATATATATATATATATATATATATGTGTGTGTGTGATTATAAGCTAATAGTTTGTAGGTATCTTTATTTTTAAATGAGATTTTTGCTTGCACCAAGTTAAATAGTTTCAAGTATTGCTATTTAAACATTTATAATTCTATTTATCAAGTATTCCTATGTAATATAAATGATTTGCACACAGATGTGTGGTTTCAAACAACTAATAATAATAATTATAAGTAATAGATAGATAGATAGATAGATATGAATTGACAGATAGATAGATAGATAGATAGATAGATATGAATTGACAGTGAGATAGATAGATAGATAGATAGATAGATAGATAGATAGATGAAAATATGTCCTGGAAAATGAGACAGAACATCTTCCGGAATTTTGAGACAAAAATGGATCCCTATATTCCGACTAGAAGACCAGACATTCTGTGAATTGTATGAAGAAGGAAGGATTTTGAGCTCGAAGATTTCGCTGTTCTAGCAGACCACAAAGTGAAATTAAAAGGAAGAGAGAAAAAAACTAAATAAATACCAATACCCTGCCTGAGAAATAAAAAAAAAGCTACTGAATATGAAAAGGAGAGCGATACCGATCTTGGCAGAATACCTTGAAACAATCCAGAAGAACCTAATAAAAAGATTTGGTAATCTAGAGATTAGAGGAAAAACTGAGATAGTCCCGACGACAACATCATTGAGATCGGCTAGAATGTTGAGAAGAGTCTTGGAGATATGAGGATATTTGCTGTTAAATGGTACCTCAATAAAGGCAACCAGTTATTCCTAGCGTTAGCACTCAAAAACTGTTATAGCGTAATGTAGCTGAGAACAAATGGTCCTTTTTTTTCACTCTCAAAATCCGGATAAGACTGTGGCAAATATTTTAAAATCTTTACTGGAATTCAAGATTTTATATATATATATATATATATATATATATATATATATGTGTGTGTGTGTGTGTGTGTGTGGAATGTTAGTGAAAGAAAACTCCACAGACATTCACTATACCATTATAAATTCATTTCGACAAGTCGTACATTCGACTCGCCTCATCAGATGGCACCGAAAAGAATGCAAAGAGATAAAGAGATACAAAAGCATTTTTATTAAGGGAAAAGAACCAAGAATCAAATAAAAAATTGAGCAAAATCATTACTCCAAAACACCACCTACAGCAGTAGATGGGACTTCTAAGAGAACCTGGTTAAACTTAATCGCCTTTCCTTTGCCTTAGACTTCATCTCCTTGTCATATTTCTATTTGTCTCTTGTTTAGTGGTTTTTTGTTTTTTGGGTGTTGTTTTTTTTTTTTTTTTTTCATGTGCCTTCCAATTTGTTCAATAACTTCCTATCCTATTTTACCTTTAATTCTTTAAGAATTATTTTATCTGTTAATTTCTTTATATTTTATTTCATGAATTACCATGTTTCTAGTTCAAGACTTTTCTTTCCTTCAAAGAGGTTACTTAAGCTGTTACATTTTCTTCACTAGTTGCTTCTATTCTCTTTTTAAGTCATGTTTCGTTATTTTGATATTTCAATATTTGCCCATTACAATTAGATACTGTTGTTATTCTCATAATAATTGACGATTTAAGTTTGTTTTTTTTCTTTTGGCTACTTATAATAAAGTGCCGCAATACGTTTTAGCCAATTTAATTTTCATACCTATCATTATTATTATTATTATTAATGTTACTATGTTATTATATTGTTACTTTATTCCTATCCGTTTTTACATTTGAAATTTCAAAATTAGATATTCAGACTAATAATCATCTAATTCATACATCATGGTCTTCATATCCCTATTGAGCTCCTTGCTATTCATTACCACTATCATATCAATTTAAACCTATTTTTGTATCGGCATTTGAATATTAGTTCATTTAGTTTGTTTAATAGCTGTCTAGTGTCTTTATATTTGATTACGCGAATTTTTTTTCCTCTGGGCAAAAGTTACATCTACTATTGAAGATATTTTTAAAATTTTCCACTAAATTTGTAGGGTTAGTCCACGTTCCTTTAAATTCCAAAAAATACTTCGATAGGATTGTTTGTGTCACGTGATATCCCACTGGGAGGAGGGAGATAAAGTTACTACTCCTCGTGTTTGAATTGACAGTATCTAGCCGTCAAAGAGTGACCGTTAAGGAAGAATGTAGGTCACAGAGGGGATATCAACAGGTGTTGGTACTTAGTAACCTCAGGTCGCCGGACACCGGAAGGGGAGGGAGAGAGTTGCCAAATGATTGGCTGGGACCCCAAAACGGAAGTGGGGCTCCTCCCCCCCCCCCGTCAGCGGAAATAGATAGTAAGAAAGTTAGTTTTTGAGCAGGGTTCGTAGCGGGCAGACGAACCATAGCCAGTATTCCGGGTTGAAGACAAAAGAATACCTGAGACACGAGGGACCCCAGGTTCTTCAAGCCAGTGTAAAAAAATAGAATAAAGTCTATTAGCCCGTGAAAGAAGAAAGATTCTCCAGTGGAACACCATCGAAAAATAAGATAAGTAACTTTGGGGCCATTTCTCCTTTATACCCAAATTTTATATACCACTCTCTCTCTCTCTCTCAATTTGAAGAAAAACAAAAGTCAAGAAAAGACATTTATATTCGTGGACTGTCCAATTATTATATGTTTTGACACTTTGAAAGTGTATATAACTGTAGTAAAGGAATTCATGTATTTTTATGTTACCACGTGGTCTATGTTGTTACTTCATGCTTCCTTTTCAGCTTCTATTCACCTTATGTTATCTTGCTTAGAATTGTCCTATTAATTCCTTAAAAACATCACACGGGAAACCGGAGTTGCCGACTACTACAATATAATATTATTACGACTAAAACCTATAGGTCCATATTCTTCCATTATCTAGGGGAAGAAAGTTAAGCGGCCTGGTGGGTGTGTGGATAGTGTGAAATTTGGAACCCCTTGCCAGCGGCGGTCAGTCTGGCTCTAAATTAGTCCCTCACATAATATGCCAGTTCTTATATGCCTGAGAGAAAAACTCTGAACGAGGACTTATTATATAGGGGATCAAGTGCCAACCTGCCCCGTCGTCACACGGGCGAAAATAAAAGTCCCGTTTTGGGATTTTAGTCAATTTCGCGTCACATTTGATTCCTAGGTAGCGGATTAATAAAGGATTATCCATGGTTATATAATCTTTGTTTCCAGTTCCCAACGGATATTCCTATGTAGACTTTCTCATCATTTCTACTTTCCATGGGGAAAATGTTAACTTAGTATACCACATTTTCGGAATTACACCTTCCACCCATGGGACATTTGTTTCTACAATTACAAAGTAATATAAGTGTTCTCTTATTATCCATGAGTGACCAAATATAAGTGTTCTCTTATTATCCATATGTGAGTGACCAAATAGTTTCCTATTGTGGTTATATATAATTCTAGAAAGATTATTAGTGAAGGAGTAACTAATTTCTACAATATTTCTATTGAAAATTTTGCTTTGTGGGAAGTGCTTGTCTATTAGATTTAGGACGTACTTATGGCGGGGATTAGATTTACTTTCCACTGACGAACGAATTCCCGTACAGAAGTAAATTGGTGGGACTGAACCAATCAAATCAGCCGGCGGAAGAATACAAAAAAAACGGGCCTTCTGTGAAGGAAAGAAAAAAGCGAATTTGGTCTTTTTTACTAGGAACCACCATCGAGTTAACATGACAAAAACTTACTGGCCTACTAGGCTAACGGTTCAATAAACACGTACACACACACACACACACACATATATATATATATACGCTTTCTTTGCCAACGAAGCATTACGAACCTTTGTACTCGCTAAAGGGACACCTCACGGAATACCAACAGAGGTTAGCAGAAACTCATCCCAAACATAACTATGTTGAGTAAAAGGATTAAGTTGTCGTTGACAACTTCCCAATGGGAATTGGGAAGTTGTCAACGACAACTTAATCTCAGCGACATTAATCCCGCTTTAAATACTTTCCCATATTAATCGTAGAAAGTTTACAGAAAAAGGATTAAACCAGATTACCTTTCTTTTTCTGTTCATACATTTTCTATTTATATTATTATTATTGTTTCCATCTATCATTCAATAGCTACAATTTCTTTTACTGCTGGTTCTATTAATTGAGCTGCCTAGTCCAGTTGCTCAAGTTATCCTAGGTCCCTGTATTCTAGTCTATGCTGGAATGCACAATTTTTCAGGGCTTCGTCATATGTTCTCTTATTTTTTCAAATATTTTTTGCTGGAAGATAACCAATTTATCCTTAAATTAACTACATTTGTTATTTGATTGATCACTGATCTGGGGTGGTTGGACTTGACATTGATATAGGTAGGTGGGTAATTTTTCTTGCTATGAGGTTTGAATGCATTATTCTCTATATTAAATGATACGTCTTGGAAATTCACTATTTTCAAGTTACAAGTTATTTCGATTTTTAACCCTAGTAGCCTGAAAGCCCTTATGATTTTATTATGTATCTTCAACGTTTTGGGGACATTACTGTCTGGGATGAGAATGAGACCATCATCTCCTTAAAATCCCACCTGTTTTAAGTCTATAATTCTACATAACGTGTCTAATATATATATATATATATATATATATATATATCCCTATTAGGTCCGTTAGTTGTGCCGAGGTGTATGAGCCCTGGGGTACGTCAAAGTTATTAGTGTAACTTTTTATCCATGTTCTTTTACTATCAGTGAGAATCGATTTTCTACACGTTGAAATAATAATATCTCTTTCCTCGTCTGTGATGTCTCTATACTTCCAAATGTTGTTTCAACTATTTAGTAGTAAATCCCAAGAGATGGAAGGGTAGATTTTCATGATGTCAAATTGGATGAACGTAGTACATTTTTTTAAATTTTATGTTTTTGAACTATCGTATATTATCTTATAATTTTTTTCATAAATACAAAAGAGAGCGAGAGAGAGAGAGAGAGAGAGAGAGAGAGAGAGAGAGAGAGAGAGAGACTGGAAGACATTCCTCAGTTAAAGAGTACAGTCTGCTCTTCTATTTACCCCTAGCTGTGGATGGATAGATAGATAGATAGATAATTCAGAAGATATAACATTATATATATATATATATATGGTTTTGGATCTGTAGATGGTCCGGAGGAAAAGACACGAACTCGGGATTACGTGAAACAAGTATATTGAACGAAAGTATAAATACAGCATTGGTAAAAGAGCGTTGAATGTCAGTCTGACTGCCAAAGTGTTAGGCTGGAGTTAACTCAGGTATTTGTTCTCCGTCCCACCATCGGACAAGTATGGCACAAGGCCGTTTTTAAGGTGGGTCTGATCGCAGGGCCGTAGTCCACACATGTCCGGCATTGCCAAAAATACCTTCTGCCTCGTCGGCATTCTCCTTATTAGGGGCGCCTCAGGCAATAAACCTAAACCCCCATAAGGGGGTAAAAGCCTGGGGGATGGCCCTCTGAATCCGGAGGAAATGCTAAGTCAACAAACCAGCACTCGGACAGATCCGTGCCCTGAGTCAAACACGGCCGGCCGAGGCTGGGGTTGACTCAACCCCAAGATGAATATTCTCCCGGTATTCATAGTAATAGGAAGAGTTCATTATAGTCCGTAAGGTAGGTACCATAACATATATATATATATATATATATATATATATATATATATATATATATATATATATATATATAATTCAGAAGATACATTACATATTAACTGCACTGATGGTGGTTTAATGTAAAAAGCGAATCATTTACGATTAACAAATAATAACCATAGATAAAATTATTCACTGAATACCTTGTTTTTTTGTATTCGTACATTTACACACACCATATATATATATATATATATATATATATATATATATATATATATAAGCATAAAAGTATTGTTATAAGTACATATATAGATATATTTCATCATATATAAATATATATTCAGTCATTGATGGGCACCTCATGTTATGTAATGGTTAGCAAGGTTGACAAGTAAACCTGCAAGAGTCTATTCGAGTCTCATTAGGTGCCCCATTCATTCGGCCTTGTGCCACATCGAAGCAAAGAGCTTCGTAAATTACTATATTTAGCATTTGATCAATTTTATTTTGATTAATGCCTGTGTCTGTATATACTGATAGGTACGTGTGTTTATATACCTCTGTGTGTGTGTGTGTGTGTGTGTGTGTGTGTGTGTGTGTGTGTGTGTGTGTGTGTGTGTGTGTGTGTGTGTGTATCTTTATCTACATTTATCAGTCTGCTCATAGTTGGTTTGGTTTGGTTTGATGGTATGTCAACCACTGTAGGATATTTAATATTTAATATTTAATACTATTCATACATATATATTAAATATACATGATTTGTAAACACATCAAAAAAAAATATTTTTAAACGAATCTGAGTTTGTTTTTTTTTGCACACAAGTAAATGATTTCAAGTATTGTTTTGTAACAGTAACAATTTAACATCAGTCATTTGTTTGCCCACATTTAAATGGATATACACGATATGTAAGAGATTAGTCTGTTGGTAATTTTATATTTAAATGAGTTACAACTAATTTGCATATAAATATTGTTCTTGTTTCTACACAATTAGATGATTACAGTTATTGCTATCAAACACTTATAATTTTTTTTTTAATATTAATCATCTGTTTGCCCACAGGGAAATGGTTAATGGAGTAGCGCCCTTCCTTTCACCTCAGTGTAGTAGCTATTGAAAAGGGAGCCTTCAGGTCACCCTCGACTACGGTTGCCAACTTTACTTTTTACTTATTCTATTCAACATTACTCATTCGTTTAATGGTTCCGAGTATTGCTATGTATCACTAATAATTCGAGTAGACATTAGTCATTTGTTTGCTCACAGTTAAATGATCAAACAGTTCTATTTCTAATAATTCAAATATAACTAAGTCATTTATTTGCTCTCAGTTTATATGTCAAACAGTTCTATTTGACCCATAGATAGGACCCTATCAGGTGCTACCACTCCGGGCCAGAGTGGACCTGGGAGTGATGGCATAACCCAAAGCTCCATAACCCAAACCTCACCATCAGATTGTTTAATGTCATAATCAGGACACTCGTTGGTGGGTAGGGGGTCTTATCTCTCTACAGAGGTGCATTCGGTGGTTTCTCTCGGCAGAGATGCAGACAGTGTATTCTACAGCCCTAGCCGAGCCCTGGCTGAGGCTAAGAACTTTTTGAACGAAATAGGAATTAGTTTTTTAAAAAAAAAGGTTGCATGTTCCTGCAACGAAAATGTTCGGCAATGGCTCTTCTTTCTATGTGAGGCTTAGAACTTTTTGGACGACCTTCGTATATATACATATATATATATATATTCTGAATTATTTTATCCATTTAATTTGAAGAAGTTCTGTTATTTTTGGTGTTATTGATTCATATCAATACCCATAACAGGATGGAAATGAATTTATAATCCTTATGTGACCCGTTTTTGTTTTTCTTAAAGAAATTTTTGCTCTGTGATATCAGTTACATTGAGCTCTTTACCAGGAAAATTTAAATGTTCATAGTTGAATGATTTTTTGTCCTGACGGAATTATTCCTGGACCGAATAATACATATATATATATATATAAAAGTTTGTTCAAGACCGAAGATCTTTCGTTTTTATCATTTTACAATGTTTTTTTTAACTTTTATTGTTATTTCTTTGTATCAGGATTAATTGATTAAGAACCTATCCTAAGTTCTAATCATGTTCATCAACTGGACCCTGATACGGAGAAACTAGTCCGAAAGCTAGAGAAAAAACTTGATCATAAAAAAGCAAAGCTTTTAAGGTCTTTGATAAAACTTGTTTAAGAAATAACTTACTGCCAATATAAATCTATCTATCTATATATATATATATATATATAATTTGTAACTAAACTCTTGACAATCTAACTTAGCTCATACAACAATATTTCCAAAACCTGACCTTACTTTTTTTTTTTTTTTTTTTTCGCTGATGGACATTACTAGTGCAGTGGTTGTCAGTCCGGTGATACCGTATATTTATGTGTGACGGTAAGCTTTTAGAGTGAGGACGGTAGACTGACGACCACTGGTCTACAGAAAAGAGCGTCTTTGATTTAGTTTTAATGCAAAATATGAATATATGTATATCAAAACTTAAGAAATATACTTAAAACTATATATATATATATATATATATATATGCACGTGTATCGATGTATGAAATATCATGGTGTGATCATGTTGTACAGTTTGTGGTCATTTGTCTTGGATACTGAATACAGCGTATTCAGTTGATTCTGAAAGATCAAAAAAAATATTTAGAGAATTGGCGATTTAATATCTAATATAAAAAAAAGACACCTTAATTATCATGATTGATGATATTATTATAATTATTATAATTATTATTATTATTATTATTAAATGACCAATGACAATTTGTGTATATGTATGATTAAATAAAACTCTATCATTCCTATTTTGGTTCAGTCTTATTTTAATGTCACTAAGGTGAGTCAAGAGTTTTGCAATATTTTGCTAACTTATTTGTTTTATTCTTTAAGTTACAAGAAAAGTAGCTTAATATTTAATGTAAATTCCATCGTGTTATTCCATTTAAAGCGACCTTTCTGCCGGTTTTTTTATCCTATGCTGATACCAGTTCTTGTTCATCAAAGTGGTGAAGAATTACTTGACTGAAGCTTCCGTCTCTTCTCGGTTACCGTTGTGGCCCCGGAAAGGGTCACTAATGAAAACGCAGACACAGATATTAGGTAAACAGATTATATTGCACAAGAAAGATAGAGTTACATAGAAAAGGTAATAAGTCTCGTACTGTTTCGGATAACTCCGGTATTGTTCGGCTAACAGCGAAATCTCTCAGTACTAATAAAGGTGAGAAGAGTCCATTATGGTGAGATGTGTAAGGCTCTCACAACAGTTACTGAATCATCACGAGCAGAGAAATTAAGCATGTATGAGAACAAGTAATTATCCAAGAGTGCTGGATGTGACAACAGTTCGTTTTCCAAAAGTTTCTGGAGTTTGTTCCAGGAATTAGCCCGTATGTAAATATTGCAAAACTTTTGACTCACCCAAGTATAAAGAAAAAGTTATATATACGTACTACCAAAATATTGCAAAACTTTTGACTCACCCCAGTATATACCAATTTGTCCGGGGAAAATTACTTCGAATATGAAATTAAAATATTCAATTTCGAGAAATGAAGAAAAAATATTGTAACAATGTAAACAAATGGTGATCTGATTTTATAGCATATCAACCATTTTAGGTTATTTAATACCAAATCTTGTTCGTATATATACATATATATGTGTGTGGCCCATATATATATACAGATATATGTATGTGACATTGGCCCAGCGGTTAGAGTGTTCGCCAATGGCCCGGGAGACCTGGGTTCAATCCCAAGTCGAGTCATACCAAAGACTTTAAAAATGGAACTTGATACCACCTTGCTTAACACTCAGCATTATAAGGTACGGTTCAAGGGTAAAGTGGAGCAATCCAGGGAATGGAGTAGCGCCCTCCCCTACACCTTGGTGTAGTAGCTATCGAAAAGGGAGCCTTCGGGTCACCCTCGACTATGGTCGCTAACTTTACTTTTATATGTGTGTGTGAGTGTATGTGTGTATTTTAAAAGTGAACAGTTTGTGGGTAACTTAATTTTCAATCGAGTTACAACTCATTTGTTTACTAGCAAACTGTTTCAAGTATTTCTATCTAATACTAATAATTCAATAAAAATCGAACAGTTCTATTTGACTCATAGATGGGACCCTAACAGGTACTACCACTCCAAGATAGAGTGGACATGAGAGTAATGGTAATGAAGAAGTACCCCTCATTACCCAAATTCCAAGACTGTAGCCTGGCCATCAGATGCAGTTTAATGTCATACCTAGAATGCTAAATGGTTTCAAGTATTCCTATCAAATACTAATAATTCTATTTGATATTAATCATAAGTTTACACGCTGTGAAAGGGTTTCAAATGTTGCTATCTAACACTAATAGTTCTTATTAATAGTAATGATTTGTTTGCACACAGTTAATGATTTAAAGTATAGAAAACGATTAATTCTATTTGACCCATAGATAGGATCCTAACCGATGTAATCCCTCCGGTTGTGCGAGAACCTGGGAGTAATGATAATGAAGGGGTACTCCACACTCCCCAAACTACAGAAGTGGAGCCTCATCATTAAATGCAGTTTAGTGTCATACCAAGGAAACTCGTTGGGGAGGAGCCAGCAGAGATGCACTTGGCGTATTCTGCAGTCCTCGCCGATTCAGCGAATAAGCAAATAGCACCGATAACTGCTATATCGGTTAGGGCTTATCATTGGATAGGGGGTCTTATCTCTCTTCGAATTTTAGTGTTAGGACTTTTCGACGTTTCATTCGTTCCGTTCAATTTCTGAGACCGTGAAGACAGGAAGAAATGGACAACGGAAATTACATGCATCTTGCTTCGTTGTAGAAGAAAGACATCACACGAATCTTTGATTCCTTGTTTTCCGTTCAAAACAAACTTCTGTCTCCTTGCACACCAGCCACCAAAAGAGAAAAAAAGAGACCTAATCACGAAATCAGTGATATATATACTGGGGTTGGAGAAGATAATGGAAACACCAGAAAATTCCAAACAAATTTATTTTAATATGGTTTTCCTTCTTTCTCAAATGCTGTCATTACTTTCGAGACGGTACTGTTTGCTCTATCAAATAATTCAGCGGTTTTTGCTACACTAGCGCCTGCCATACGAGCACCAACAATATGAACTCTTTTAAAATCTGATAGATCTGCCATTTTTTAATGAATGTTAATTTATTCTGCTGATTTTTAGTAAAATAAAACGAGAAAAATTAATAAATAAAAAAAAAAAACAAAAAAAAACGTTTGATGGTTTTATAGGATTTTCAAAAACATGATACTAAGATTCTTGGTGTTTCCATTTTTTTTCCAATCCCTATATATATATGTATATATATATATAATTATATATATAATCCTCCATTCATAATTATAATTATATTTCCTGCCCATGAGGCTTATGTTACGAGGACTCGTAACTCCGTCTTGGGAAGACGTAGCCCCGGAGGTGGCCGTGTCCGCTGTAGGGAATACGCACCTATATAAAAAAGACACATTAGGTCAAGTGGTTGCGCAATTTACCATGACTTGTTAATTCGGCATCGCTTATATGTGGCATGAACCAGTGGCCCAGTGGTAGAGTTTCGGATTCTGCATACTGTGGTTGTTGGTTCGATCTCCAGTGGTGGAGATCACGGTGTGCACTGCTGATGAGATCTAATAAGGTCGAAACAGCTGTTCAGTGCTCCGTTTGTCACGTGTAGGTATGTGCCGGATTTTCTTGTCAAAGTAATTTCTAATTTAATATATATATATATATATATATATACTGGGGTACACGGAGAATTTCACCCGTATTTCCACCTCGGGTGACACTTTAAATAGTGTCATCGCCAAGACCAGTTTCGGAGTGCCAGATCAAGCGTATCATGTTAGAGCTTGCGCAGTAGAAGAGATTTGAACTCTATCAACTCATTATTCCTTCGGCTGTTTTTTTTTTATAACTTATCTACTCACACTTCGATATCACACACCCTCAAGGCTAAAGTCATCAAAAAGGCCAGCCGCCAGAATCTTGCCGAGCTCACCAACAATGGTCATCTAAAGGGTGATGGGACTAGTCGGACGATGTCACCTACTCGAGGTGGAAGTGAACCCCAATATAAGACAACGGATTTTGTGAACCTGCTTCTTTTTTTCTCTTTTTTTTTTTTGTGGCTGGGGTATGAGGAGACAAATCAAAGATATGAGAAGTGTTTTATTTCTTGAAGAACAAAAAAGCTAGCCTGCACATTGTGTCTGTTATATATTCTTCTTGCTTCCACTGCCTCAAAGGCTAAACGGAGACAATAAAGCAACGAGATCCAAACGCTGAGCTCTTCATTTCTCCTCCCCTATCCGACGACAAGTTAGCACCGATATAGTAGTCATCAGTAATTTTACTACATTGTTTAAACAGGAAAAAGTAACTGTTCCTGAAAATAAATATACTGATGCCGAAACCAAAATAAATGAAGTCTTTTAGTAAGACAAGAGCTCTGGATACACAAACTTGTTCTTTTTTTTTATTGAGTGCAAGTATAAAAATTTTGTTCGGGGATAATTATCAACATAGAGCTGGCCATGGAAAAAAAGAATGAGTGATATGTGACGTGAAAATGCTAAAAACTTACAGAAAAATTCAATTTTCTTATAAGAAATTATGGTGTGACTGTACCCTTAATTTTGGACAACGTCGGTCGTGTAAAGAGGGAAACTTGCTGCTTAGGTAACTGCCGGTCTTCAATAGTAACAGTATCGCTCCTAAATAAGCCCACCCTTAACAACTTTGTAAAAATAGTGAATTTTCTTCTAAACTGTGTGGTCATATTTGAAGTTTTTTTTTCTTTCCGGGCAACGCTGCGTGTTCCTACTAGTGTAATCAATTCGACATTATTGTTTGGCATCAGGAGAACATGGTTACATACAGAGTCGAATGAGGACACGTAATCTAGTTACATGATTTACATACATGTATAAAGTGACTATAAAAATGAAATTATGAACAAAATAAAGAGAAAAAAAAAAAGAAACAGAAGAAAGCAGGACACATAGCGTAACGGTTATCATATTTACCCAACCCCCCGCTCGGGCAGGATATGACACAAGGTCAATTTTTAAGCAGAGTTTAACAGGTTTCAATTCAGAGTTTTCCTTCTCCTAGACTAGTTGCCTCACCAAGGCTGAATAACCTAGTCTGCCTTACTATTTACCCATAGCTGGAGGGAGAATAATTGAATTCATACCTTTCCCAAAGGTATTAGTGCTATGTGAAATGCAATCAGTCAGGTCCAGGATTTGAACTCGTGTCGCTGTGTCCATATCCTGCGACGATAACCATTACACCACGGGCACCTCCATCGCGTAACGGTTATAGGCGTTGGTTCCCTAAGTTACTAAGGAGACAATTATCTGAAGGTTGCAGGTTCAATCATGACTGCAGGCAAGTAACAATACAGGAATACTTAACACTTGTACCCGGTTATGGCTAACAGAATCAGAACAGACGACCCCATGGGTTCAATAAAGGACGTAGTTCAAAGTTCCGTGAAGATTCCCGAGTTCGACAAACACCTGAAGAAGGCCAGATGACATATCGGCCGAAACGTTGTGAAAATAACAATAAAGATGAAGACAATAGTCCAAAAACCCTTAATGATAAAAATCATCAAGCTTCGTCTCATAAATTCAGACAACAAACACCTGAAGAAGGCCAGATGACATATCGACCGAAACTTTGTGGAAATAATAATAAAGATGAAGACAATAGTCCAAAAACCCTTAATGATAAAAATTATCAAGCTTCGTTTCAGAAATTTAGACACCATCACCTGAAGAAGGCCGGAGGACATATCGGCCGAAACTTTGTGGAAATAACAATAAAGATAAAGACAATAGTCCGAAAACCCTTAATGATAAAAATCATCTAGCTTCGTCTCAGAAATTTAGACAACTAAAAAAAAAAGAAGAAAGATAATCAGAAATTGAATGTTAAATTATTTCTTACACCCTACTTTTAATACCTGCTTATATTTCTGAAACTAGGCCACAAATAAAGGGTCAAGTTCTGAACTACCGGAAGTTTATCGAGTACGACAAAAAGAACTTAAAGAAGTTTGGAGAGTAAAGCGGCCGAAACCATGTTAATCTAATAATCAAGATACGTACAGCAGTCTGCAATGTTTAGAAAATAATAATAATCCTACTTCTATTTCGGTGCAACATGACAGTGCAACATGACAATGCAATCTTCCATCCACTCCTAACAGCTTTAAGACCAGACCAGCAATCACAAATCATGTCTAGACAACCTTGCATCATCAAGCCTACGCTCCAGAACTGGGTCTCTCCATGAAAGAGGCACTCGGCGAACAGTGGTTCAGCAATGATGATGAGGTGAAAGAGGCAACTCTTCATGGCTAAGAAAGCAACCAAGAAACTCTAACCCGGAGTGGTAATACCAGTTAGAATCCCATCTATGGATCAAATAGAAATATTTAATCATTTTCTATAAGTGAAACCATTTAACCGTGTGAAAACAAATGACTGGTGCTAAATTGAATAATTAGTATTACATAGCAATACTTGAAACTATCTAACTGTGTGCAAACAAATAAGTTTTGGATCATTTAAAAATAACGTTACCCACAAACTGTTCTTTTACAAATCATATATACTTTACACACGCACACACACACAACATATATATATATAAACAGGCTTTGGCATAAAATAATCGACAAAGTTTGATATGCCATAAAACACAATCAGCCAACCTTTCTAAACAACTTAAAATAATTATTTGAAAAGAAATAATTTGGATACGGTTAAATGGTTTCAAGTATTCTTATCTAACATTAATAATTCTGTTTAAAAATACATATTTGGTTTCGCATATTTTTATTTTATAAAAATAATTTGCAAACAGATCTATTTAACCTATACAAGGGACACTAACAGGTACTACCACTCTGAATCAGAGTGGACCTGGGAGTAATGACAATCAACGGGTACTTTAAACTCCCCAGAGCTCTAGAACTGATTGTGCCTCACCACCACGAGCAGTTTAGTGTCATACCAATGACACATTTTTTGAGTTGCTTCTCTCCGAAAGGGATACATATTTACCAACCCCTCCGCTCGGGCAGGATATGACACGAGGTCAATTTTTAAGCGGAGTTTAACAGGTTTGAATTCAGAGTTTTCCTTCACTTAGACTAGTTGCCTCACCAAGGCTGAAGAACCCAGTCTGCCCTACTATTTACCCATAGATAGAGGGAGAATAACTGGATTCATACCTTTCCCAAAGGTATTAGTGCTATGTGAAATGCAATCAGTCTCGTCCAGGATTTGAACTCGTGTCGCCGTGTCCATTTCCTACGACGATAACCTATTGGAAAATTTATTTAATCCAACTTAAAATATTTATGGTAATTATTAACCAACGTAATACTTACTTTTTTGTGTGAAGTTTTATGAGAAAAGTGAATACATAGCTAAGTCAAATTTATATTGCACATATTTAAGCACTTATACACATATATATACATATACAGACCCAAATAAAAGCACAACCAAATTGATATTTAGCTTAGGTTCTTTGTTTTCTTTTCTTTCAAAGAATAGTTGCCTTCAAAGTTTCATTACTTTTTTGGTGTGTAACGTTGGTTATTTGAAGCGACGTCATTCCATGTCGAAAGGTTTTTGTTAGAGTGACGTTATTTGTCATACGTGTCTTTTTAAACAACGTCTGCTTATTTATAGTTTTAAAATTAATATTTATACAAAGACAGCTTTTTATTCTCAACCAATAAAAAACGTCCTTTTAATTATTCTTAAAAATTAATACTTGTAAGAAGTTATATTTATTTTATTTATTTATTTATTTAAATTTTGTAATTTTGTTTTATATTGCAAAATTATATTGAAGGAATATTTATTTCTAACAAACCATTACACCACGGGCACCTCCGAAAGGGGTTTACAGTCGGTACATTCTAAGGCCAGGTGTTGATGAGAATAATCTTCAGAATTAGTGCCTGATCACCTGATACAGTTTCGTGTCATACCTAGTGTAACATTAAGGTCCAAAAATATTCAAAAATACGACCAAGTGAAATGAAATCAGTTCCAGGCGATATTGACTGGAACAATCAAAGTTCGATCTTTAGATAAACTGTACGAAAATTAACTTCATGTGTTCCGAAGGTATATGAATTTATCCAATCCCTCCACACGAGCAGGATGCGACACACTTTCTTAAGAGGAATTTAACAAGCTCAAATTCAGTTTTCTCCTTCTCCTAGACTGGTTGCCAAACCAAGTTTAAAGAGCCCAGCCAGTCCTACTATTTACCCGTAGCTGGGGAGAGAAGACATGGATTCATACCACCGTCAAGGGTATTAGCTGAGCAGAGTGAATGATGTGTTCGCCGAGAAGCGAAAGCAAAAGTTCCGCTACGCCCGACACGTCGCAAGGTTCACGGACAACATGAAGTTGTCGAGTGATATGTGAGTGACTAGAAATGATCACTCTGAAGACCTCTACGACGATAGGAAGACGAAGAAGAGGAGATCAAGAACGAAACGGAAGCTATTTCGGAAAACATTAGATAACCTAGGCAATAAAGGGAATATATCGATATTCAAAATCCCGAGACACTGACATTCGAGATTCGTTTCAAATACAAACATCCCTGTTTAGAGTACTGGTTGTCAATCAGGTAACATTGGTATGCCTTTTTGTCATCTTTATAAAACTGATTGCTGACCACGTTATTTAACAATTTAGCAAGAGTCAGTTTGATGCTGGAAAAAAAGGAAGTTGTATTCTGGTGCAAATGCTTTAAGTCTGACACAAGGCCATGAGTCTGACACAAGTCCAATGAGAATAGAATGTATTGGTTGTATAAAAAGTACACCACGAGGACAACCCCACTCAAGCTTTTGGTAACTATTCCAAAAGCACTGACTATAATTTCAGATTTTTTAAAGAGTTATGGAAACGTTTGGACACATATAATACACTAATCCATAGGGAGGTGCCCGGGGTGTAATCGTTATCGCCGTAGGAAATGAACACGGCAACACGAGTTCAAATCCTCGACGAGACTGATTGCATTTCACATAGCACTAATACCCTTGGGAAAGGTATGAATCCAATTATTCTCCCTCCAGATATGGGTAAATAGTAGGACAGACTAGGTTCTTCAGTCTTAGTAAGACAACTAGTCTAAGAGAAGGAAAACTCTGAATTCAAACCTGTTAATCTCCGCTTAAAAATTGACGTTGTGTCATATCCTGCCCGAGCGGAGGGGTTGGGTAAATAGGATAATACACTAATCCAGACAGATTAGCAAGGTTTGCGATTTTAAACTAAGATTCTTAAGCTTTTTGTTTGTTTTTTTTTTATTAAAAATTTGTGGCCAGTAAGGATTTCTGATGATAAGAAAATCGATTTGTCGGCCATGTTTGATGGCGTCCCATTTGGAAATGACGTTAAAGAAGAAAATTGTCTTTTTTTTTTTTCTTTTCTCTCAAAGACGTTTTAGAAAAAGATTCTGCGTATTTTTGTTGCCGAACGAAATTTTATTCCTTCTTCGTCAGAAATGAAAGGAATTAATTAGAATTAAAAAAAATAAAAAAAAAATATGATAAAATAAATAAATAAACTTTTTTTAAAAAATGGGTAGGTAAATCTTGATATTGTCGTCTGGAAACGGTATTAAGGCGACGTGGGAAGCACTTGAAAAAAGAAATTGCGCAAGAGAAAGGAAGGAATCAACCTGTTGTTTAATTTTAAAGAAAATGTTCAAGGATAAGATAAAGGAATTTAATTTTGACAGACGAAAAGAAGATGAGCGAAAGAATAAAACGCAAAGCTGAAAGGGAAAAAAAATTAAATGGAAAAACATCCGAGAAAATGTAGACCGAATGAAAAATGCAGCCGACATTTTAGAAAAGGAATCGAGAGAATACACCGACTACATCTAGACACAGGGATAAGACACTAAACAAATTGATGATGAGGTTCTGGTACTAGAGCTTTGGGGAATGTGGAGTACTCCTTCATTGTTATTACTACCAGGTCCACTCTCAACCGGAGAGGTGATATCTTCTAGAGTCCCATCTATGGGTCAAATAGAACTATTCAATTATTTAAAATATTTGAAACCATTTAACTGTATGCAAACAAGTGATTAATATTAAATTGAATTCGTATTGGCCATGCTGAAAACCGTTTAACTGTGTGCAAACAATAAATAGCATATGCTTGAAACTTTTGACTGTGCAAACAAATGAACTAAAAATCTTTCCAACAAACTATTCGTGTATATATATATCCGGCTCATTAGCCTAGTGGATAGAGAGTTCGCCAATAGTCCGGGAGACTTGGGTTCAATTGCAGGTTGCGTCTAACCAAAGACTTTTAAAGTGGTACTTGATACATCCTTGTTTAACACTCAGCAATATAAGGTACGGATCAAGGGTAAAGTGGATCAATCCAGGGAATGGAGTAGCGCCCTTCTCTACACCTTGGTGTAGCAACTATCGAAAAGGGAGCCTTCTGGTTGTCCTCGACTATGGTCGCCAACTTTTACTTATATATATATATATATATATATGTGTGTGTGTGTATGAGAGTGTGAATTGAATGTATGTTGAAGGTAAAACGGAAAAAAGATGTATATTTGACGGTTTGTTTATTTTCCAACGTGTTTCGGCTTCAAGGTTTTGTCTGAATACAAAAATATTTTATCAAAATTATTTTTAAAAGGGAAATAATTATAATAGATGATTTTTTTAATTCACTTATCATTGCCAGCACCAAGAAGCATTGGTCTCAGTACATATATAGTTAAAGTCTAGGTGGTGCAGCCATACAATATTACTGATACGGTCACAGCTGAGAAGAATTTCTATTCTGTTTTATCAAAGATTAGATTACCATTCCATCAATAACCTGTCCAGAGCAGTCCATGCCTTTCCTATACATATATTGGCATCACCCTCTGTAAATGAGATATTGCTACCAAGGTATGTGAAATGGTCTAATTTCAGAGGCTTGTCATTTGATGCAAAGAATGTACAATTTGAAGAAAAAGCTAGATAGGAACTACAAGGATACTGCATGTTGTTTTCAACAAATCCTAGAAACGGCATCCCACAAAACAGTAATTGTTCAGCCACTTGCCTCCCTTCTAGCAAACTATTCAAGATGAACAAGATGTGCTGGGCACAGCTAGAGAAGCAGGAAAAAACTCATAAATAAAATTCTCCAGTGGACCCCCACACATGGATACCCTAGCATTGGCCGACCAGCAAAGACATATTCATCAGCTCAGTATGGATAACGGACGCAGGCGAGAAGACCTACGGAGAGCAATAGATGATAGGGACGATGGCAAGAGAGAGAGAGAGAGAGAGAGAAAGTTAAGAAAAGCTGTGCTATCAGTACAGATTGATGATGATGATGATATATATAGGCAGTAAATATGTTTCCACAGATCAGTCTCTTTTAATATGTTTGTACCAATCTCTGTTCAGCCCAATCGGCTGGGGCTGTAGAATACACCGACTGTATATCTGTAGAGGGTTAAGACTCCTCGAATGAGTGTCTTAGATATGACACTAAACAATCTGATGGTGAGGCTCCAGTAATGCTGAACCTTTAAGGAATGAGAAGAACCTTTTTGTTGCCATCACTCCCAGGTCCACTCTGGCCCAGTGTGGTAGCACCTAATGGAGTCCTATGTATGGGTTGGATGAAACTATTTGCCATTTAAACTAAGTGCAAACAAATGGCTTATGCTAAATTGAATTGTTAGAAATTGAACTGTTTGATCATTTAATTGTGTGTAACAAAATGACTAATATTTAATTGAATTGTTAGTGATACACAACAATACTTGGGACCATTTAATCTTGTTGACTTATGCTAAAATGAATTGTTAAAAATAGAACTGTTTGATCATTTAACTATGTGTATCTATAAAATGTGTTTACAAATCACACATTTAATATATATGTAAAAAGAGGATATGGCATTAAATAACCAACAATAGTTGATATGCCATAAAACCAAACCAAACATGTTGACAAATCATATATTTGATATATATGTTTAAAGAGGATTTGGCATTAAATGACCTACGAGGGTTGACATGCCATAAAACCCAACCATCTAACACTCTTTTTTCATAATCTCTGTCTTCTGATTTTCTGGGACATTGGCCCAACGGTTAGAGTGTTCGCCAATGGCCCGGGAGACCTGGGTTCAATCCCAGGTCGAGTCGTACCAAAGACTTTAAAAATGGAACTTGATACCACCTTGCTTAACACTCAGCATTATAAGGTACGGTTCAAGGGTAAAGTGGAGCAATCCTGGGAATGGAGTAGCGCCCTCCCCTACACCTTGGTGTAGTAGCTATCGAAAAGGGAGCCTTCGGGTCACCCTCGACTATGGTCGCTAACTTTACTTATAACCGGGACATTGGCCCAGCGGTTAAGAGTGTTCGCCAATGGCCCGGGAGACCTGGGTTCAATCCCAGGTCGAGTCATACCAAGGACTTTAAAAATGGTACTTGATACCACCTTGCTTAACACTCAGCATTATAAGGTACGGTTCAAGGGTAAAGTGGAGCAATCCTGGGAATGGAGTAGCGCCCTCCCCTACACCTTGGTGTAGTAGCTATCGAAAAGGGAGCCTTCGGGTCACCCTCGACTATGGTCGCTAACTTTTATATATAAATATCATACTGTTCATTTCTATCTATCTCATTATATTCTTTTTTATCTTTCTCAGTCTGTTCATATTTTTCTATCAAACTCATCCTGTTTATTTGTTTAATTATCAATCTACCGATCTCTGTCAGTTCATACCAATCACAATAAAGTATTTAAAGAAGCCAGGAAAAACCAAACTTTAAATCATGAAGAGAGAGAGGTGGTGGACAGCAAGAGAAACCTGTATAAGTAGAACCCAACTTGTAAAAAAAAAAAAGTGATGTGGTAAAAAGAATTAGTTTGGAAAACTTCAATAAAAAACGGAGTGGAAGACTCTTCGCCTGAAAGAGAGAGAGAGAGAGAGAGAGAGAGAGAGAGAAAAACAGATGGAGAAAGTAGAACATACTGCTGAATGAGAGACATAGAGAATTAATGTATCAGGGTCTGGCTAGTTTGATGAAGATGGTGTCTGCATCTGCTAATGACACGTCAATACTAATAGACTTGCTTTGTTGGTTTTTATGTCATTCAAACATAGATGATAGAATTCCTCCTCTAAAACTAAAAACACATTGAATGTAAAGCAAAAGAGAAAGTGGGTAACAAGAAAAAAATATCCAAAGATTATGAGCTGGGATTTTTTATTTAGACAAGGTATTTTTTCAATTATACACCAATTCTTTCAAGCGAGTTTTCTCGTCTTTGCCGGCTTCAACAAATACTGAATACTGAGGTCTTCCTTTCTGTGTGATTTTCTGAGATCAGATCTTGTTACTATTATACATTGCTTCATTTTGTATCTTTATTTCAATATTTAAACCTTAGGAACCTTTCGCCTTCCTTTTCGTGTGTATTTTTTAGAGCAGATCTTGTTACTATTATACATTGATTCATTTCTCATATTGATTTCAACATTTAAACAAGAGAAACATTTGGTCTTCTTTCTGAGATTAGACCTTGCTGATATTATACATTATTCTTGTATTCATCTCAGGCTTTGAACCCTTAGTTTCTTTGTTTAATGGCATATCAATCTTTCTGGGTTATTTAATGCCAAACCACCCTTGTAGAAGAGATATTATTTAACAGCAGAGATGCGGGGGAAAGGGGGTTCATATCTTTCCCCAAGGGCAGTGCTATTATGTTCACTTTTGGAATATAATAGCACTGCTGGAGTTTGAACTCACTTACGTCAACACTGCAATCCAGAACTTAAGTTTCAGCGCCATTGAGACTCCCCCACCCCAGGAACCTCTGTCCTTCCTTTCATGTGAATTTGATCAGATCATGGTCATTATTCATTTCTTGTTTTTATCTCCACATTTGAATCCTTGGAATCACTAGCCTTCTTTCTGGTTGAATATTTCAGTTGAGATGTTGTTACTATTATACATTGATTCATTCTAACCAGTTTCCTCATTCAAAGAATTCTTCAGAGTATGGAGCTCCTTATTTTTTTTGTCACATGACATTTTGACATTATGTACAAGAATTTTTGTAATATATTAAAGATGGCAATTCTCTGTCCTGAGCAACATCTAGTTCACATGTCAAATTTAACTGAATTTACTGTTGTTTAAAAGGGTCCTTTCTCAGCAATTTTCTCCCCAAAAGATCTATTTCCCCTAATACTTTGGGAGCCAGGTTGGTTAGTTGGTTGGATTTTATGGCATATCAACCTTTGTAGGTTATTTAATGCCAAATGCATTTTTATACAAATAATCAGTTCCATTTCAAACAATTCAGTTTATCATGAATACACAGTTTAATTGTCAAAAACATTTCTATTTCAAGCTATTCAGTCTAGTCAATTCTAATTCAAACACACAGTTAAATGTCAACAGTTCCATTTCAAACAATTCAGTTTAGCATAAGTTTGCAGTTTAATTCTATTTAACCCATAGATAAGAACCTATCAAGTGCTACCATTACAGGCCAGAGTGGACCTGGAAGCAATGGCAATGAAGGGGTACTCCACATTCCCCAAAGTTCTAGCATTACTGGAGCTTCACCATCAGATTGTTTAGAGTCATACCAGGACACTTGTTGGGGGAGGGTCTGAAGAGAAACAGCCAACTGGCAATTTAGGAGCCAGAAGATTAAGATACCGACCAAACAACAAATATCATAAAAACACTCCTTTAACTGAAGGGAGTTCACAAGCCAAGTTTCAATAGGGTTGACTTATGAGACTCCATAAATAATAAGCAAACATAGCCAATTTTACAGGGTGTCCCAAAAAATATGACATCATTTTGCAGGCCAATAATTTGGGCAATTCTTTTTCAAAAGAATGGGGATTCACCCCATGGGATGAGTACAGTACATTCTTATCTCAATGAGAAACTGCCAAAAAGATGGATCGGGCATGGTGGAGATGAAGACAGTTTTCTGATGAAATGAACATTACAGTCACCAGACTTGTCCTTGTGTGATTTCTTTTTATGAGGATATGTGAAGAGACTGGTCTATGTCCCCACCACCCTCTTCGTGCTAGCATTGATGAACTCAAGCAGAGAATCACTTTTGCACTAGATAATGTTACTAGAGACATGCTACAGCGTGTTCGGCAAGAGCTTAACTACCAACTTGATGTGTGCTGTGTCGCAAGCAGTGCACAAATTGAACAGTTATGAAATTGGTCCCAAAATAAACTTAGCAATAATGGGGTACTCCACATTCCCCAAATTTCCACAGCTAGACCCTTGCCATCTGATGGTTTAATGTCATACCCAGGACACTTGTTGGGTGGGGATTAGTCATACCCTTCTGCAGAGATGTAATGTAATGGCCAAGGGATTTCATTTTATATATTTTGCCTTTGGATTTAGTTAAGCTGAGAACCTTTCAGCTCAGTGCATAAGTTAGGTGCAAACATGAGCGCAGGTGTTCACGCGTGCGCGGAGCAGACATGTCATTCAGAGATGTCACAATAAGATGTGACCAGGGACGCGAGTGACGTCACGCACCGGAAGCGTGGGCTGAGATTTGAAAAGTCAGTTAGTTGAGTTCTGCCTCGGGAGAAGACGGTTGGCTTTCGCTTGCTCGCTGAAGCCAGGCCAGTGGCCTTGTGGTAGGTGCCACATGTGATGGGGGGGGGGGGCAGATGGAAAAGTCATCATAGAAAGATTGTGCATCTCTCTTCCTTATGTCGAAAACTCAAAGGTAATAAAAAGTTTCGTACCTGAACTAAGAAGTCGTTACTTGTTTTTCGTGTTTCGGGATTCCTATGTTCTATGTATATATGTTATGAACATTATATGTACGTTTCACATATCCATGGGTATGTTACAGAGATGCAGTTGGTATATTCTACAGCCCCAGCTGACTGGACTGGAAAGGATGGTATAGTTTGATTAGGTTTTTTTTTTTTTTTGTTCAATAGCATATCGACCTTCAGGAGTTATTCAATGCCAAAGCTATCCTTGTAGAACAACGAGAATTGGGAGATAAGGGGATTCATAATTTTCCGCAAGGGCATTAGTCCAAAAGTGAACGTAATAGCATAACTAGAGTTCAAATTCACTTCCTATAATGTTGTTGTCCAGCATATTAACCACTATGCCACAGCAAGTCCCCCACAAAGAAAGCTTAAGAGATGACAATGGGATGAGGTTGTTCATATCAAGATAAGAAAAGTCAGACATGTGGTCACAAAAAAAATCCCAGTGAGGAAAGATGGCACACCAAGTCGACCTACACAAGATGGATAATTTATCAAAATTTTAGGGTCCATCACTCCCAGTGATTGGAGGACCAGGCCAAGATTCAATGCTAGGGATGTCTTTCTTGCTGTACAGTAGACACCTTAAAGAAAGTTAATTCTAATATTGATTGATTCTAATGGCAAATCAATCCACGAAGGGTTATTTTATGCCTGTTGGTTCAGGAATTGCGCCAGGAGACTTGGGTTCAATTCCAGGTCGAGTCATACCAAAGACTCAAAAAATGGTTCTTGATACCGCCTTGCTTAACACTTAGTATTATAAGGTACGTATCAAGGGTAAAATGAAGCAATCCAGGGAAAGGTGTAGCACCCTTCCCTACGCCTCCGTGTCATAGCTAATGAAAAGGGAGCCTCCGGGTCACCCTTGACGAACGTCACCAACGAGTTTTATATGCTGATATTTACATTTTTTGGTCCTATCAAATATCAAATACAAATAATTAGCAAATGATCCATTTGACTTATAGATGGGACCCTAACAGGTACTACCCTTCCAGGTCAGAGTGAACTTGGGAGTAATGGCAATGAAGGGGTATTCCATACTCTCCAAAGCTCGAGCCTCAACATCAGATGTAGTTTACAGTTATACACAAGACACACTTCTTTTTTTTTTTTTTTTAAATGGGGTGGGGTTCTTACCTCTTTACTGGGAATGCAGCATATTTTAAATTGCACTGATAAAGCAGTGAATGACCTAAAACCGAGACAGACATCAACATGCAACTAGTAAAGGTATGGGCAGCTATCGATAGACTATCAGTCATATGGAAGTCAGACCAGACTGATAAAATGAAGCGCAGTTTCTTCCAAGCAGTATTTGAATCAATACTGCATATGGATGCACTACATGGACGCTAACTAAACGTATGGAGAAAAAGCTTGATGGCAGTTTCACAAGAATGCTGCGAGCAATATTGAACAAGTCCAGGAGACAGCACCCCACAAAGCAGCAGCTATATGGCCACCTACCGCCCATCACGAAAACTATCAAAATTAGACGAACCAGACACATAGGACACTACAGTAGAAGTAGGGATGAGCTAATAAGTGATGTACTCCTGTGGACCCCTTCACATGAATGACCAAAGGTAGGACGTCCAGCTCGAACCTACATACAGCAGCTCTGTGCCAATACTGGATGAAGCTCTGAGGATCTGCCGAAAGCAATGGACGATAGGGAGGTGTGACGAGAGAGGGTCAGGAATATCCGTGCTGATAGTGCGACATGATGATGATGATGATATATATAGATATAACACTGGTAATACAGTTATAATTGTGAGTTCAATTCTTACAAAAATTCCTAAGTGACTTCCTCTTTTGAAATATTTATTGTTAAGTATCAGAAAAAATTTGTCCCGATCATTATGACACACTGACAGCACCAATTCCATTAACTCTCCCGTGCCGTTTGTCCCTATCAGCCATCATTCTTGGTAAGTCCTCTAGACAGCATCCAGAGTCTACTCAGAGCTGATGAATATAATTTTTTTGCAGCTTGACCAACACTGATGTCTCCATGTATAAGAGTCCATAGAAGAACATTGTCTCTGAGTTTGTTCTTAGAGTCCAACCCGTCTTGCTCGGCTTACTTGGGTAGTTTATGAGATGGAAGCAAAGTGGCTCTACTGTTGCTGTTTTGTAGGATGCTGCTTCCAGGATTTATTTAAATGAGCATGCAGCATCCTTGTGTAGTTCTCATCAAGTCAATTCTCCATGTGTTTTGTTAGTGTCCATGTGGTACAGTAGTACCGATATAGCCATGGCTTAAAAGAAATCCTCTTTTATTTTGGCAGAAAAGTTGTTAAGCTGTGAATAGCAGTCCATGTCTTTTTTTAGGTGTATATTGAGATCACTTTCAGTAGATGAGATATTGCTACTGAGGAGTACTAACTGGTCTACTAACGTATAAAAATAGTCTATCAATTTTTTAAAATGTTTGGAGATTTATGATTGTCCTGAAAAAAAAATGATCATAGCACATTTTTTTTAATCCCCCAAAAGTCAGTTATCAAATTTTAAAAAAAATTTTTAATACTCAACCAATAAAAGACATTTTTATACAAAATTCATGCAACATTATTTCAGGGTTTTTTTATCATGTGTTACCCCCACCCAAAGTCTTTGATTACATTGACTTGATTAATCAAGTTGCAAATGATTAATTTTTACATTTTTTTAAAAGATAATTCATTAAGAACTAAATTTGGTTTTAATTCCAGATTAAAGAAGTGTTCGGACAGACACCTGGCCCAGTCGGCTAGGGCTGCAGAATATAGCAACTGCATCTCTGCAGAGGGGTAAGACTCCTCTAACGAGTGGCCCAGTCAGCTAGGGCTGCAGAATATACCAACTACATCTCTGCAGAGGGGTAAGACTCCTCTAACGAGTGGCCCAGTCAGCTAGGGCTGCAGAATATATCAACTGCAACTCAGCAGAGGGGCAAGACTCCTCTAACAAGTGGCCCAGTCAGCTAGGGCTGCAGAATATATCAACTGCAACTCAGCAGAGGGGCAAGACTCCTCTAACGAGTGGCCCAGTCAGCTAGGGCTGCAGAATATACCAACTACATCTCTGCAGAGGGGTAAGACTCCTCTAACGAGTGGCCCAGTCAGCTAGGGCTGCAGAATATATCAACTGCAACTCAGCAGAGGGGCAAGACTCCTCTAACGAGTGGCCCAGTCAGCTAGGGCTGCAGAATATACGAACTGCATCTCTGCAGAGGGACAAGACTCCTCTAAAGAGTGGCCCAGTCAGCTAGGGCTGCAGAATATATCAACTGCATCTCTGCAGAGGGGTAAGACTCCTCTAACGAGTGGTCCAGTCAGCTAGGGCTGCAGAATATATCAACTGCATCTCTGCAGAGGGGTAAGACTCCTCTAACGAGTGGCCCTGTCAGCTAGGGCTGCAGAATATACCAACTGCATCTCTGCAGAGGGGCAAGACTCCCTTAACAAGTGTCCTAGATATGACACTAAACAATATGATGGTGAGGTTCCAGTAATGCTGGAGCTTTGGGGAATGCGGAGTACCCCTTCATTGCCATCGCTCCCAGGTCCACTAAGGCCATGAGTGGTAGCACCTGATAGGGTCCTATCTATGAATCAAATAGAACTGCACTTATGCTAAACTGATTTGCTTGAAATAGAACTGTTTATATGTATAAAAATGGTTGATAAGCCATTCAACCAAACTAAACATGACAGACACCTTACTTTTTTGGTTGTTTCAAAATGGTAAAACATCATTATCCGAGGTCTGTTTTTTTATCTTTAAATTTCTTAATTTTTAAGAATATGGTCTTACATATTCACCTAAATTTTTCTTATTTTTAACTTATAAAATTGACAAGCTCAATTTGTATTCTTTTCATTAACACCAGCTCATTGGCCTAGTGGGTATAGTGTTCGCCAATGGTCCAGGAGACCTTGGTTCAATTGTTGTATACTCCACACAATAATATAAAACGCTGTATGCATAATCATATCCATGCACCATAAGACGAGCGAAGACTTCTTTAAAAAAATATACCTCTCACTTTATTTGAAAGGGTTGTGTGTGTGAGAGGGAGTTGGAAACCGAACCGAACTGCAATATATTTTGCCTCCACTCTTATGGCCATCAGCGTTGTGTCTTTCTCGTTCTTCAGGGCTGCTCAACCGGAGGCCCAGCTCTCTGCTGGATGCTGTTCTCTTTACCGCATCTTATCACCAACAGGCCTGATCTCCAAACTCTATCAGGGGTCCTTTCTGCTGGGTGGTGGCTTTCCCTACCACATCTTGTCTCCAACTCATCTGTTCTCCAACTCTCTAACTTCCTGTCCTCACCGAGTTATATAATAGTTCAATCACTCACTCAATCTTTGGAATGGCATGTTTGATCGTCATCAAGTGGAAATAACTGTCATGCAGTTCACAGGTCACTCTTTTCCGGTGCATCAGTCTATGAGTGTACCATGGGATTTTACCTTGTCCAATATTGTCAGCAAAGCCCGCCTACACAATTTCTTCTCACACCTGCCATCGAAATGTGTCACTTCCTTCCGATGCATCACTTTAGAATGGCATGTTTGGCCGGGTCGAAGGTCAATATACAACACAATCCCAGGTCGCGTCATACCAAAGACTTTAAAAATGGTACTTGATACCTCCTTGATTAACGCTCAGCAATATAAGGTACGTATCAAGGGTAAAATGGAACAATCCAGGGAAAGGAGTAGTGCCCTTTCCAACACCTCAGTGTAGTAGCTATTGAAAAGGGAGCCTTCGGGTTGCTCTCAACTATAGTCGCCAACATTACTTTTATGAACACCGATTAGGATTTTGGTTATTTAATGTAAAAACGGAATAAATAAATGAAAGAAAAAAAAAGGTCAGTGTGCAGGATGATATTTTAAAGTATGGATGTCTGTAAATGCTATGAATATATCATTTAGGGATAATAATCCTTTCGATATATGAATGTTTGATATTTTTTCTTCAGCTTCAAAATAATTGTCTGCATATTGTGCAGGTCTTCAAGCTTGTATTTTTTCTTTTTTGCAATACTTTCCTTTTTTAGTTTAATTCAGAATATACGCCACTTGGGGGTCATAAAACTCAAACATAAGATTCAAAAGACACAAATAATTATGATATATTTGATCTCCATACATAATAAACCAACAGATTTTCCCAAGAGGCAGGATGTGACCAAAGAACAATTCTTAAGTGGATTACAGCTAGTTTCAATTCAAAGTTTTCCTTTTAAACTGGTTGCCTAACTGAGGCTAAAAAACCCAGTCTGTCTTATTTTCCCCATAGCTGGGGGTAGAATAGATGGATTCATGCATTTTACCATAATATTACCACAAAATGAAAAACAAACGGCCTCATCCAGGATTTGAACCTGGGTCGCCAATTCCATTTCCACCAAGCAAGCCTTCACCCAAAGTAACGTTAACAAAACACAGAAATTCAAAGATTAACGGAAGCAGTTTATATTAAAATAAATGGAGGTGCCCGTGGTGTAATCGTTATCGTCATAGAAAATGAACACGGCGATACCAGTTCAAATCCTGGACGAGACTGATTGCATTTCACATAGCACTAATACCCTTGGAAAAGATATGAATCCAATTATTCTCCCTCCGGCTATGGGTAAATAGTAGGGCAGATTAGGGTCTTCAGTCTTAGTAAGACAACTAGTCTAAGAGAAGGAAAACTCTGAATTCAAACCTGTTAAACTCCACTTAAAAACTGACCTTGTGTCATATCCTGCCCGAGCAGAGGGGTTGGTAAATATGTATATTACAATAAATGAAAGATCTTTTTTATTTTAAAGAAAAATTTGGGATTGTTTCCTTCTTGTAGCAAAAAAAAAAAGAAAAAAGAATAAAGAAAGATATTTTTACATCTATATTTTAAATCTAGTTTGTCAAGTTCTTGCCCAACAAAAAAAATCCCAATTTCTGAATAACCCTGTTAAAAAATACTTGAAAGATTATGTGAAAATTATACACACAGTAATTGTCGATCACGTGTTTATAAAAATCTTATTTATTCACAATGATTTCAAGATCAGATGAATCGTACACTGGTTCTGTGTGTTCCCCCCAAAAGTCGCTGGGTAATTTTGACATATCTGCCAAATGGAAACAGTGAATTGAAGTGTCGTTGAATATGTCTGAGTGCTTGAAAGAATTTGGTAAACTAGTTTCCTCTGTAACAGAACGGATCTGAAAATTTGTCAAGGATTTTATAACAAGTAAATAAATTCATAAAAAAGAAACAAAAAAAACTTTTAAGTTTACAAACATAATGATAATAATACCTGAAAACTGAAAATATTATGAAACATGAAGGTGACAGTGATACCAGTCATAAACAGAGGCCTTGGAACAATTGAAAAAAATAAGAACTGGAAATCCAAAAAAGAACTGAGACTGGCCAAACAGCAGGAGTGCTAAGATCAGTTAGAATACGAAGAGGCCAGGAAAGCAGAAAAAACTTGCTGTCAGTTTGACTCCATTGAAAGCCACCAGTAACTATTGATTTGAAAAACTCGTAAATAGATAATTAATGATATAGTGAAGTCATAGGTATTCACTAGGTTAGTGTTGTGGCCCCGGAAAGGGTCACTAATGAAAATACAAACACGGATATTAGATAACAAGAAAGTTAGAGTCACATAGAAAAGGTAAGAAATCTCGAAATTGGGAATCCTTTTTAGATGAGGCTTCTTTATCTGAGAATTAATTTCTTTATTGCGGACTTTTTGTCCTCATCTTGGTAGATTTTTTGTTGTTTTTCTCACTACATTTCAGCCAAATTTCACCTCTGGCCTTCTTCAGGTGATAAACTATCCGAGGTTGCAGTTAAAACTATTAAAACTATCCGAGGTCACAAGTCTCATACTGTTCAGATAACACTGATAATGATCTAACTCTCTGGCAGCGAAATCTCTCAATACTAATAACGGTGAGAAGAGTCCATTATGGTGAGATGGGTAAGGCTCCCACAACAGTTAGTATACACAAAATAACTTTTGAACAAAGGTTTGTTAGATGAAAAAATAGTTTTGATACACTCTGTTTAGTTAGCTAAAAATTTGTGCAGGGTAATCTGCCTATCAAATAAAGTGAAATAACTTTTTCAAACATATTTCTTAAAAGAATATATAGAAAATTAAAAATTAAAAGGTGGGATAAAAAAAACATGGGTTTTAATTAACAGCATGTCAACCCTTCTTGGGTAATTTTATGCCTAGAAATTGGGGAATTGCATGTTTATATTTCCTTTTTTTTGTGTTGTTGTTTCTTTAGAGTTTTTGCAAACAGCAATATGCTCTCAAATATTTCCATCAAATATAAATAATTTGCATACAGCTGTATGATTTCAAGTATTTCCATCAAATACAAATAATTTACAAACAGCTGAATGATTTTAAGTATTTCCATCGAATACAAAATAATTTGCATACAGCTGAATGATTTCAAGTATTTTCATCAAATACAAATAATTTACAAACAGCTGGATGATTTCAAGTATTTCCATCAAATACAAATAATTTGCATACAGCTGAATGATTTCAAGTATTTCCATCAAATACAAATAATTTGCATACAGCTGAATGATTTCAAGTATTTCCATCAAATACAAATAATTTACAAACAGCTGAATGATTTCAAGTATTCCTGTTCAAAACTAATAATTTATACAATTTTACTGTTTCAAGTAATTATATCTATTTAAACCTTTATGTCCGAAGTTCTGGAGCCTAAATTTACCCTCTGCCATTTGAGCATGACCTCTGCACTGGTAAACTAGTGCTACAGTGAGAAGGAAAATAAAAGTACCACCAGTAATGGTGTAACAAGCCCAAAGGATAATAATTATTTGTTTGAACAGTAATGGTTTCAAGTAACTGATAATAATAATAATAATAATAATGTGTAAACAATTATAGCATCAAGTAACTATTCTTAATACAAATAATTTAGATATATAGTATCAAGAATTCCCATCTGATACTAATTTACCTAATGGCTACTACCACTCCAAATCAGAGTGGACCTGGGAGTAATTGTTGTATATTGCTCCGAGAGTTCTTCCTACCAAGTTGCACACTGCAGCTAGAATTGAAAATAAAATAAATGATGAACAATTGTATCAAAAAAAAAAAAAAATAATTCATTTTCTTTATTTCTCCGGCTTGCTACCAGTGTGCAGTCTAAGTGAGAGAGAGAGAGTCAAAGAGGTTACGAGGGCATACAGGGTTTTGACAGGAGATATCTTCAATTGTTAGCCAGGGTTCTGCCCTGACATCTGAACATGGCTGTTTTTATACACACAGTTTGACAATTCACATCTGGTCAGGCCACCAAAATATCTTCCTTTTGGCTGGCGACACTGGTACTTTTTGCTTCTGGGCTTTTGTCCACCATTTCCGTCGTCTTACATCTAGGCCATCTCATTTCTCATTTCAATGTGTTGGTTGCTGTTTGAGTTTTATGGCATATCAACCCTTGTAGGTCATTTAATGCCATATTCTGTCTATATATACATACATATTCAACTAAAGATTTCAAAACAAATATTAAGGTAGGTAGAATTTTCTATTAGCAGGATTTCATTTGTCTGCACAAGATTAACCAGTTTTAAGTTTTCATATTTTTTGGTACAACTCTGTCCTTCTTGAGAAAGACAGAATGTCATCTATTTTGACGTTCTCGAACAGATCGGTTAAACTATTTACTTTGAAAAATCGCTTTCTGATAACAGTGAAAGTTCTGCATTCTATAAGAATGTGTTCAACCGTGCAAGTTGTCTAGCAGGTCAAACATTGTGGTTGTGGTTCCTGTTTCAAAATGAAAGAGTGTGTAAGCCTTGTATGACCAATTCGCAATCGGGATATAACGACTTGTTCTCTTCTTGGTTTTCTCGATGCTGGTCTCCACTCTCCTAAGGTGGGCTGAATTTGGAAGAGTTTATTGTGGATGTTATAGCTTTACTCATTTCAATATGTCACAACCACCTGGTTAATTGACGTTTTAGCCACTAATGATGAAAAATTGCTATTGATATAAAATACCGCATATTTTACACATGCAGTATTTTATGTCAATAGCAATTTTTTACTTCCCAGTGTAACCTAATGAAACAATATCGAAAGCTTGGAAAGAGAGAATTATTTTCTGATCTATATTTTTTCAAGATTTTTCTGTCACTTGTGTTTTTTGAAATTTTTTATTGCTATGCTCAATAATAATCAACTTTCTCCTCATTAAACATTCTTTCTTTTTTTTCTAATTTAAAAAAGAAACAGGCTTTAACATTTGTTCATGGTTTTAGAAGTCTAGTCGAAGTGGAATCAACCTATTAGGGGGTAGTCAAATTATTTAACACGCAAAATAAACTGATGGATGTTCACCAATCAGACATAAGCAAAATACTGCTCAGCTTTTTCCACCTCAAACCTAGTTTCTTATATGCTCATAAAATCTCGCCACTTCACATGGGCTTATCACATTCTCCTCCATAAAATAAGTCACACCTCTTGCGTCCTTTTTTTCTTCTGGTTTCCGCATGCCAGTAGCAGAGAGCACACCTTCTCTTTCTTCGAGGTAAGATTGTTCGTGGCATTACTACTACAGCACTTAGAAGATATTAGGAGTGTTGTTTGCGTTGCAGTTTTTGTTCCAAGAGTTTTTTTCTGCTGGTCACTTCTCCCATCTTATTTAGACATGAAAGTAAGGAAAAAAGATTTCATTTTTATAGAAACAAATACGTGGTGTGTTCCAATAGTTTCAAAACTGAAGAATTATTTACAAAGAGAAAAATGAAAAAAAATTTTTATTTTCTTCAAAATAGTCCTCATAAAAAAATTAAAAAAAAAAAAAAAAATTCATTCGACACATTCCAATCTACAGACAATGCAACATAATAGCCATGAAAGGGTACTCAACACAGCTCAGATATCATGAATTAGAGCCTCAACATGAAATTTAATTTAGCGTCATACCCAGGACACTCAATTAGGTGCAGGATGGGTAACACTTGGCAGGGAATGAAGTCAGTGTAATCTAATTCCCAACAGGACTGGAGGACTTCTTTTAGTCTTTACTTGTCATTTTATGATTATTATTATTATTTTTAAACACACACATACATATCATCATCATGTCATACCACCAGCACGTATATCCCTGACCCTCTCTCGCCACTTCTCCCTATCGTTCATCGCCTCTGGTAGGTCTTCTGGGCTACATCCCATATCCTCACACTGCTGCTGTATGTATATTCTAGCTGGTCATCCTGCTTTTGTTCGGCCATATGTGGGGGTCCATAGGAGTACATCACTTATGAGCTCGTCCTTGCTTCTCCAGCAGAGACCTGCATGTCTGGTTCATCTAACTTGGATAGTTTTCGTGATGGGAAGCAGGTGGTCGTATAGTTGGTGCTTTGTGGGGTGTTGCCGCCAGGACTTGTTTAATATTGCTCGCAACAGTCTTGCGTAGTTGCCATCTAGCTTCTTATATATATAGCAGTATAACATCAAAATTAAAACCAGAATTCTGAATATGACACTAAACTTTATCCTATGATGTGATTTGAGCTATGAAGAATGCAGGGTTATCTTTTCACTCACATAAATTTGAGCTCTACTCTGACATAGATTGGTAATCCTAGTTAGATTCCTGTGTGAGATAATATCTAAAGTCATTAGAGAAATAATATGTGGTTTTGTTTCATAGCAATTATTAAAATACGGGCTTCCTGCAGAGTAATTGCAACGTGTATAACAAGGGAGGTAATTCTTGAGAACGACAAGGGAAATAACCTCATCCTTAGTTGAGCGTATTGAATTCTCAAATTAATTTTCAATAAAAACATTATTTTACTGTTGTTTTTTTCAAACCGTTGTTTTTTTTTTGTTTATTTATTAATTTTTTTCCTAATCAAAACGTTTTGGGCTAAGCTTTTAATCTTTAAAACAAGCTACATGAAAAAAGAATAAAGAAATAACTTCCAACGAAACCCGAATCCATACGTAGACACAGTAACTTTGATGGACAAGCCTTTAGTAAAGTAAAGTTGGCGACCTTAGTCAAGGGTGACCCGAAAGCTCCCTTTTGGATAGCTACAACACCGAGGTGTAGGGGAGGGCGCTACTCCTTTCCTTGGATTGTTCCACTTTACTCTTGATCTCTACCTTATATTGCTGAGTGTTAAGCAAGGAGGTATCAAGTACCATTTTTTTGAGTCTTTGATATGACTCGACCTGGGATTGAACCCAGATCTACCGGGTCATTGGCGAAAACTCTAACCATCATGCCAATGTCCGGTAAGTATGACCCTTTACCCAATTCATTATTTTATTTTTTAAATAATGACAATACTTCAATTAAAAAGTTGATCAGGTAGAAAAATGTTTTTATACGATATAAGATTTTGTAATTTTGTAGATATAATATGCAACGACTATCTAATACTAATAATTTATTCAAAATTATTAGTATTAGATAGTCGTTGCATATTACATTTTTTTTAGATACTAATACTCGATATCATAATTGCGTGCAAGAAACGACACCAAAAAAATGTAAATGTAAAACATCCATATTTACCCACCCCCTCCGCTCGGGCAGGATATGACACAAGGTCAATTTTTTAAGCGAAGTTTAACAGGTTTGAATTCAGAGTTGTCCTTCTCCTAGACTAGTCGCCTCACCAAGGCTCAAGAACACAGTCTATCCTACTATTTACCCCAACCTGGAAGGAGAATAATTGGATTCATACCTTTCCCAAGGGTATTAGTGCTATGTGAAATGCAATCAGCCTCGTCCAGACAAAACAAACAATATATATCTGATTCCTTAACTTCTTAGGCATAAAATAACCCTAAATGAGTTGGCATGCTGTTAAAATCAATCAATCAATCAATCCTCACCAACATCAATTTTTCATTCTTTTTTTCTTTTCCTGATTTTACATAACAATACTTCATTTAAGAAGATGCTGGAGAAATGTCTTTGATATAATATGAGGCTTTGTAAAAAAAAGTAAAAGGATACTTTCCATATATAGTAGTAATATTGCTTTAAGAGTCGCTCGGGGTTCCTGAAACCAAAAAAAAAAAAAAATTTTGGAATCAGTCATATCTTTTATCCTGATCAGGGCTCAGGAATTGGTAGCCATTTATTAAGCTTTGTTTTGTTTAGCACAGGGCCAAACGTATGTGACACCCAGTGAGAATCAAATTTAGTAACAATGAGATCACTAGAAATCGTGTTTATGTGTGCAAGTGCAACATCTTAGTAAGCAAGTTCAAACTCCAAGCGTTCTATTACATTCATTTTCAGACTGACATGCTCAGGAAAGGACAATAATGAGGGATGAAGAGAAAAAGAGTCAGTAGAGTCTGTGCTATCAGTGATATTTAAAGATGACATAATATGCACAAGTATTATAAATAATAAAATTTTGTTTGTTTGTTTGTTTGGTTGGGTTTTATGACATATCAACTTTTGTAGGTTATTCAATGCCAAATCCATTTTTATACAAATAAACAGTTTTATTTCAAACAATTTGATTTAGCATAAGTACACAGTCTAATTGTCAAAAACATTTATATTTCAAGCTATTCAGTTTAGTCAAACAGTTTTAACTTAAACAATTCAGTTTAGTATAAGTATAGTTTTCATTTACACACAGTTAAATGTCAAAACCATCTTTTTTCAAACAATTCAGTTTAGCAAAAGTACAGTTTCTATGTCAAAAACAGTTCTATTTCAAACAATTCAGTTTAGCATAAGTACAGTTTCTATGTCAAAAACAGTTCTATTTCAAACAATCCAGATAATCATAAAAACAATTCCATTTCAAGCAATTCAGTTTTGCATAAGTACGCAATTTAGCACTATTTGATCCATAGATAGGACCCTATCAGGAGCTACCACTCCGAGTCAGATTGGACCAGGGAGTGATGGCATTGAAGGGCTACTCCACTTTCCCCGAAGCTCCAGCATTACTGGAGCCTTACCATCAGATTGTTTTATGTCATATCCAGGACATACGTTTGGGGGAATCTTATTCCTCTGCAAAGAAGCAGTCAGTGTATTCTACAGCCCCAGCTGACGGGGCAAATAAATAATAAATAAGTTATGCAAAAACTTCATTAGCTAAATTGGAAATATTTGGTTAGGCATTAGCTAGACTATAGGCATTTGGTTAGGCATTAGCTAGACTATAGACATTTGGTTAGGCATTAGCTAGACTATAGGCATTTGGTTAGACATTAGCTAGACTATAGGCATTTGGTTAGGCATTAGCTAGACTATAGGCATTTGGTTAGGCATTAGCTAGACTATATCAAGGACTAGACTCTATAATTTATCTATAAATTTGATTGTATTACAGAAGTTTTGAAAGAATAAGTATTTGAATGTTTTCTCTTTATGTCATCGGATGTTAAAGGAATATTTTGTAGAAGAGTACAGACAAAAGTTAAGTCTCATTCCTTACATTTGATATGATAAAAATACATTTTTGTCGCTAAAAATTAGGAGTCTCTCATTCCACAAAGACATTCAATTGAATATATACATGATCAAAATTTCCTTCTTTCTTTTTTTTTTTAATTTTTCTTTAAGAAGATTTCCATACCTTTCAACTAGACTTGAAAAACTATTTCCAATGATGATCATGTTGGAGAGTTGACCCGGCGACCAGTTAGCCCAGAGCAAATTATTGCATAATGCCTTACCGCAGTGTGGCATGAAGAACAATGTCCAGCACCGGTCAGTTACAGGACGTTTACCTTCCTGAAAATATGAAAGAATAAACAAAAATATCAACCATTACAACAAGTTACTTGTATCTACAAAATAAGATATTACATAGAAAGATCTCAGTTGTCTGAATTTCTGAGACGAAGCTTGATGATTTTTTTTATCATTAAGTGTTTTTGGACTATTGTCTTCATCTATATTGTTATTTCCACAACGTTTTGGCTGACATGTCCTCCAGCCTTCTTCAAATGTTTGTCGGACTTGGGAACTTTCACGGAACTTCGAACTACGTCCTTTATTGAATCCACAGGAGTCACCTGTTCTGATTCTATTAGCAATAACCGGGTAGAAGTGTCCAGCAGGACACATGACGTAACGGTTATAGGCATTGTTTCCCTAAGCTTCTAAGGAGGCATCTGGAGGTTGCAGATTCAATCCTGACTCCAGGCAAGTAACAATACAGGAATACTTAACACTTGTACCTGGTTTTGGCTAACGGAATCAGAACAGCCCCCCCCCCGGGATTCAATAAAGGATGTAGTTCGAAGTTTTGTGAAGGTTCCCGAGTTCGACAAACACCTGAAGAAGGCCGGAGGACATACCAGCCAAAACGTGGAAATAACAATAAAGATGAAAAACATTAATGAGAAAGATCTCAATAATACAAGAGTCAATTCATTAAAAAACATAAAATTAACAATCGGTAAAACTGTTTTACAGTTGAACCTTTTTTTATGAGAATCAATAGTAAAGGGTTCTTTCATGTCCAAGATGAGTGTCATAATGGCCTTTACAACCTGCTGTGCCCAGAACATCTTCTTTACAGGAAAGTGTGCTTCCACTATATCGACAAGCTTTTTGACTCATAATAGCAATCCCACATTTAGCCCATTTGTAAACAATTTAGACAAAAACATGATTCTCTGTGCACATCACACATTCTTCTGTAAATTACACATGGTTTGCACTTTTCAGCCACTAGAAATATGATGACATACCTCTGTTCGAAATTAAACAGATTGCATACTTATTCATGTAAACCAACAACTGTCATGTGGGAATCCCCATGCCATAATAGCAAAAGTGCAGGACTGTGGCCTCAGAGTAAGCAAGTTTGAACTCCTGTCGCACTTTTTACTCAGCTATGCGTTAAATAGAACCACGAATGCTGTTCTACAAAGATGGCTTTGGCATTAAATAACTCATGAGGGTTGATGTGCCATTAAACAAAGAAATCAAATCAAACTTGCCCAGTCGGCTGGAGCTGAAGATTACACTGACTGCTTCTCTGCAGAGGGGTAAAGACCTCCCCGCAACGTGTATCCTGGATATGACACTAAACAATCTGATGGTGAGGTTCCAGTAATGCTGGAGTTTGGGGAATGTGGAGTACCCTTCCATTGCCATCACTCCCAGGTCCCCTCTGGCCCAGAGGGGTAGCACCTGATAGGGTCCTATCTATGGGTCAAATAGAACTAAACTGTATCCTTATGCTAAACTGAATTGCTTGAAATGGAACCGTTTTTGTATGTTAAAACTGATTTTTTTTAAATAGAACTGTTTATATGTTTAAAAATGGATTTGGAAGTCAATAACCTACAATGGTTGATACATATGCCATCAAATCAACCCAAAGCAAATCAAACGACTGTCATATTAATCTTTGATACTTATTATTTCTAAATACCCCGTAGAACTTCCAGTTTCAGCTACCTACTAGTAATTATCATAGATATATGAAGAAAACAAAAAGTGAAACAAGCTTACCTCATTATGACTTATAAGAGATAATCCTAATTCTTTGATAGCAGATTTTTCAATACTGAATAACTTTGGATCAAAGACCTGTACACTGGAACAAGGTAACTGCAAATAAAATTCAAATGCAAAGTCAGACATATGTAACACAGGACCAAAATGTTGTGTCTAAAAGAAAGGGGTCCGCAGAAAAAGAAACACTCCAACTCGAAATTTAAGGAAGAAAAATAGTAGTCGTTTTTATTCACTTGGACTACGGCGGGTTGCAGCTAAAAAAGTCCGTTTCATAGCGTTCTTCTTCCCTCTTCTTCTTGGTGGCGATGGCGGAGTCATGGTCGCTGGCTTGTTGATACGTTCCTGTCAGTATCGTGGTAGGCTGGGTATGCACGGGTCGGGGTCTCCTGAAACTCTGACATACCTGTTTAGAAACCTTCCTTGAACTCCCCAAAATCTCGTGACTTGATTTCATATATAGAGATTTTTTGGAACAATTCGAAGGTTCCAGAATGTTCGGTGACACTAGTGAAAACAATAGTGAAATACATGAAAGGTCATATTAAAATCACGCCTGAACTCTGTAGGTCATTTTGCCTGCACGCGCTATGTTCGTGACATTTTCACTGATTGATGACAGCCGATGTGCTCACGCATTCTCAACGACAGCGCCCATCCGTAATATAACACATGTATGTCGTTAGTTGATAATTTGTAATAAAGACAGTCATTATTATTACACAATATAAACCTATGAACTTTTAACTTCATACACATGTTTCATTGTATCTAATACTGTCTACATTTATTTTCTTTGGTTTAACTATTTTAAATATAACAAAAAAATATCTTTTCCCTTGTAATAATTCATACCACTGCTATCATAGAGACAACAACAGCAGTGCCTCCAACAAAGCTTAGTTTTCAGGGCTGAAGCCTCATTACCACAAACTTAGGGCTTCTCAGCACTACATTAAAATACCATCAGGCTTTATTAATTTTACATCACAGTGCGGGGATTCCAAATTGTCATATATAAATAAATTGAGACACTAGCGTTTGAACACTAATTGCCAGTAAATGAAAATGGCAAAACTCTAAATCGTATGAATAGAGGTACCATGCCGTTAGAGGAAGGACTTTGGTCATAGCTTAGCTGGTACACACTTGGTTCAAAGGAATTCTGTTATTGTACTAGGCAAGACAATAATGTTACAAATAGTAACTATCTTCATTTTATTATTTTCAGTTTAATTTATTGATTTCATTTGAAATGAAATACTTTTATTAAGTCATCTTTTGTTTTGTCATATTATTTACATGCAAGCTTTACAAAACGAATTCATCCAGATGATTATTATGGAGGTTAGCTATGGTTTCAAGACCAAATCCACTAACCTAGGGTTTCTCAGCTCTATCTTAAATTACCACCAGGCTTTTTATATCATAGTGCGGAAATACCAAATTCATGGGTTAGCTACGGTTTTGGATCTAATACATCATTACCACTAACCTCGAGAATCCTTGCAGTATTTTACAATAGCACCAAACTTTATTGGTTTTCTATAACATTTGTCGGAATTCCTGATCAAAATTTATCTTCGTGATGTAATCTTTTGTTATATTCACAACTCTCCTGCCAATGTAAAAGATCCGAGTAACAAAACATTAAATTAATTTTCCAAAATTTGAATTACAAAAATAAGATGACAATAATGTCAAGGATTTAATGAGATTTTAGAAGTTTAAATTCATGTACAAAGTCAAAGTATACATGAGATATTATAAATTTATTTATTTATTTATTTGTTACAATATATGAAAAGCATTTGATTTCAAGCATACAATTAGAAAAAAACACAAAGAAAATGTCAAATTGGGTAGAAATAAATCAAATAAAAAAGGCAGCACAAATAAGTATGTAAGATTAAAATCTAAACTATGATTTAAATAAAAAGTCATTGTTTGACTTATACTAAATTAAAACTTAAAATTTAATAGAATAAGCATAAACTTTCTTTTTCCTGACCCGTTGTAGTGTTTTCTTCCTTGGAAGAATACCAGGTCAGATCCATGACTGGAGCAAAGATAACAATCAACCAGCTTCATCTCTAAGAGTAGCATCTAACAATTAAAAATACAAAAAAAAAAACACCCACCAAAAGATTTCCATGACTAACACGGAATTCTAGGCAATTACCATGACATGATGTTATATATATATATTACAGGGTAGTGTCTGTGACCCTGAGTTTCTGTCTGGCAAATGCAAAATGCATAAAACCCAGGGTTACAGACACTACTAGGTAATATTATATATATAAATGCTCTATCATTGATATTGAGCACTATCTAACAATACTGCAACAATTGGTTCTCCATTAACTCACCAAGGGAGTTAAACCTCTTTTATATATATATATATATACACACACAGGGTGAAATGATAAAATTGTCGTCCTAAAGAAAACAACACTACAGCTTTATTTTAAAACTTTTATTGAAAAAATCAATTCAGCTAACTTGATTATGTAGTAGAGCTGATATCTTATTCAATATAGCCGCCTTCAGCCTCAATCACTGCCTCGATACGGATCCGGAACTAGGAGCATGCCTTTTCCACAAGCGCCGGTAGGAGCTCGGCGAATGACGGCGATCAGGCTGGCCACACCCAGGGTCTGCCACTGGCCACCTGATTGCACCAGGGGATTACCACACTCTTCAGCACATCCAAGTACACTTTGGTGTTGACTTTCAAGCCAACTTTGAAGATGTGAGGTGGCATGATATGGCCTTCACTTGAAACCACACCAAAGATCATAACCATAACCGGAAACTTTGTTTTTATCACCCTGGGCACGTTGAACTGTCTGGATTTGCATTTTGAGGGTGCTGGCAATGGTCCTGTTGTCATAACTTGGATCGGTAGAAAGCATGAGTTGTACAGCGGCGCATCTCCGATCTCGCTTGTTGAACATTGTGTCACTTTCAGACATGATAGAAGGCTCCTATCACTCTTGGGATTTGTACACAACTGGCCAACTAGTAGATGGTCTGCAACAAAAAAAGAAAACTGGTTTTCATTAAACGGAAATGGAATCATGTCGCCTTTTCTAGGGCGACAATTTTATCGTTCCACCCTGTATATACGAGGGTCATTCAATAAGTAAGAATTTATGTTTTAAAAAAAGCAAGATAAATTTCTTTTTTCAGAATTTTTTTTCCATAAATGTAAACTTTGTTCAAAACTGGTTTATAGCAAAAGTTATTTTAATTTTACAAAAATGTTTGTTTTGTACTCCAGGATTGAACAGAGGTCTGTCATCAAATTTTTGGTGGCTGAGAAGTGCAAAACATGTAAAATAATTGATAAATGCTGCCAACATCAGAAAGGTGTCACAGAGTTGCATAGAGACCTCATGAAAAAAAATCTTACTCGTTCCCAATTACCTTGGTACACCCAGTACAGATGTAAGACGTTCATCTGTATATCATGTTTATTTGTCAATAAGCAAAAAGATAGGAGTTGCAGGTGCCCGTGGTGTAATGGTTATCATCGTAGGAATTGGACACAACGATATGAGTTCAAATCCTGGACGAGACTGATTGCATTTCACGTAGCACTAATACCCTTGGGAAAGGTATGTATCCAATTATTCTCCCTCCAGCTATGGGTAAATAGTAGGACATACTGGGTTCTTCAGCCTTGGTGAGGCAACTAGTCTAGGAGAAGGAAAACTCTGAATTCAAACCTGTTAAACTCCGCTTAAAAATTGACCGTACATCATATCCTGCCCGAGCGGAGGGGTTGGTAAATATGATAAGCAAAAAGATAGGTGTCAGCCAGAGAAAAATATTAAAAAGTAAATGTTTCTAGTCGTGCCTTACACAGGTCTGCATAGAGACCTCATGAAAAAAAACTCTTACTCGTTCCCAATTACCTTGGTACACCCAGAACAGATGTAAGATGTTCATATGTATATCTTGTTTATTTGTCAATAAGCAAAAAGATAGGTGTCAGCCAGAGAAAAATATTAAAAATTAAATGTTTCTAGTCATGCCTTACACAGGTCTGCATAGAGACCTCATGAAAAAAAACTCTTACTCATTCCCAATTACCTTGGTACACCCAGAACAGATGTAAGATGTTCATATGTATATCTTGTTTATTTGTCAATAAGCAAAAAGATAGGTGTCAGCCAGAGAAAAATATTAAAAAGTAAATGTTTCTAGTCGTGCCTTTCCTCATGAAAAAATAAAGAAATATAAATTACCTTTAATGTGTCTCTTAAAGCCAGCATCAACGCTAACTGGTATCGTGCTATAAGGCAACTGGCAAAGTTACCGATGCCATAGATGACCAATTCCAGGTTGGTCGCCATTTTGCTGTAGTCTGGATGGGCATTAGCCTGAGGGTGAAAACGGTTAGAATCAGTTTCACTGAACAAAAATAAAGTGTCTGAAGATTGAGCATTTTTCATTCTAGAAATAACTTCTTGGTGTTCATTGGATGTTTGAGTTTTTACAAGTTGGAGATTTACATCGATGGAAGGATTTTGTTTAAAAGTGTCTAAAGGGTTTTCTCCTCTTTCAGTGGGGACAGACAATGATTTCTGAATATCAGAAGCTGAGTCTGTGGGGAATGGCGATTTTGAAATGCTCCGATCACTGCAGTTGGAGGATGACGGATGCTGACTACACATTGAGACATGATGCATCTTGACAAACAAAAGGTCTGAAAATGAAAAATAATCAAACGAATTAAAATCAGCAAAAACAATTACATTTGTTTAATGGCATATCAATTCCTTATGGGTTATTTAAAGCCAAAATTTGATTCATTTGTAAATATTTGATTGTAACAATATCTACATCTTCAATGTTCCACTGCATTTTTTGTAAATTGCACTTTTTTGTCTATAATCATTTGTTTGCACAGTCATATGGTTTCAAGTATTCCTATCAAATACAAATAATTTGTACACAATTATTTGGTTTCAAGTATTCCAAGCAAATACAAATAACTTGCACTCACTTATATGGTTTCAAGTATTTTTATCGAATACTAATAATTTGCACACAATTATATGGTTTCAAGTATTCCTATCAAATACTAAAAATCATTACATATTTGGTTTAAAGTAACTATTCCTACTAAATAATATTCATTTCTTTGCGCATAATTAAATGGTTTCAAGTATTCTTATTTAATACTAATAATTTAAACACAATTAAGAGTGTCCGCCAATGATCCAGGAGACCGGGGTTCAATCTCAGGTAGAGTCATACCAAAGACTCCAAAAATGGTACTTAATGCTACCTTGTTTAATACTCAGCATTATAAGGTAAGGATCAAGGGTAAAGTGGAGCAATCCAAGAGATGGAGTAGCACCTTCCCCTACACCTCGGTGTAATAGCTATTGAAAAGGGAGCCTTCAGGTCACCCTCAACTAAGATTGCCAACTTTACTTTACATATGTTATCAAGTATGCCTTTCTAATGCAAATGATTTTCAAACGAGAGAAAACATTGATATTGCAACTAAGTGTGAAGTATTTAACATTTTAAAATGATTGTCAACTTTATTAATACATTAGCTCTTAAAACATTGATATTGCAACTAAGTATGAAATGTTGGTTGGTTGGTTGTTTGTTTGGGTTTTATAGCATATCAATCTTTGTAGTTTATTCGAAGCCAAATCCATTTTTATACAAATAATCAGTTCTATTTCAATGAGTATACAGTTTAATTGTCAAAAACATTACTATTTCAAGCAATTCAGTTTATTTAAACATTTCTAATTCAGCTAAATCAGTTTAGTATAAATACAGATTTTGTTTACACACAGTTAAATATCAAAACAGTTCTGTATTAAACAATTCAGTTTAGTGTAAGTACAGTTTGAACGTCAAAAAACCGTTCCATTTCAAATAATTCAGTTTAGCATAAAAGCACATAGTTTAAATGTAAGTATGGTTTAATTGTCAAAAACGTTTCTATTTCAAGCTACTCAGTTTAATCAAAGAGTTCTAATTCTAACAATTCAGTTTAGCATAAGTATGCAGTTAGTTCTATTTAACCTATAGATAGGGCCCTATCAGGTGCTACCACTCCAGACCAGAGTGGACCTGGGAGCAATGGCAATGAAGGGGTACTCTGCATTTCCCAAAGCTCCAGCATCCCTGGAACCTCAGCATTAGATTGTTTAGTGTCATATGCAGGACACTCCTTGGTGGGGGTCTCACTCCTCTGCAGGGTTGTAGTCAGTGTATACTACAACCCAAGCCGACTGGGCAAATGAAGTATTTAACTGTTTAAAATGATTGTGAGCTTGATTGATACATTGTCTCTTAAAATTTTGATATTGCAATGAAGTATGAAGTGTTGACCTGATTGAAATGATTGTGAAGATACAGGGTGGAACGATAAAATTGTCGCCCTAGAAAAGACAACATGATTTCATTTCCGTTTAATGAAAACCAGTTTTCTTTTTTTGTTGCAGACCATCTACTAGTTGGCCAGTTGTGTACAAATCCCAAGAGCGATGGGAGCCTTCTATCATGTCTGAAAGTGACACAATATTCAATGAGCAAGATCAGAGATGCGCCGCTGTACAACGCATGCTCTCTACTGATCCAAGTTATGACAACAGGACCATTGCCAGCACCCTCAAAATGCAAATCCAGACGGTTCAACGTTTGAGGGCACAGCTCAACACATCAGACGACCCTTCGGACAGTTACGATTATAGTCTTTGGTGTGGTTTCAAGTGACGGCCACATTATGCCACCTCATATCTTCAAAGTCGGCTTGAAAGTCAATACCAAAGTGTACCTGGATGTGTTGAAGTGAGTGGTGATCCCCTGGTGCAATCAGGTGGCGGGTGGCAGACCCTGGGTGTGGCAGTAGGACTTGGCGCTGGCCCACAAGTCCAAAGAGACCCAGGCTTGGCTTCAGAAGGAGTGCTACGACTTTGTACCCTTCTCTCACTGGCCCCCTCCTCCCCCGACCTGAACCCGCTGGACTACTTCATTTGGTCATACGTCGAAAACATCACCAACATGACTTCCTACAACACCAAAGCCAGCCTGATCGCCGCCATCCACCGAGTATTTGCTGAGCTCCCGCCGGCGCTTGTGGAAAAGACATGCTCCCAGTTCCGGATCCGTATCAAGGGGGTGATTGAGGATGAAGGCACTACATTGAATAGATGTCAGCTCTAGTAACTAATATAGTTACCTGAATTGATTTTTCCAATAAAAGTTTTAAAATAAAACTGTAGTGTTGTTTTCTTTAGGACGACAATTTTATCGTTCCACCCAGTGGATGTCAGCTCTACTACATAATCAAGTTACCTGAATTGATTAATAACGATTCTCTATAGAAACACTAAAGTAAAAGTACGATCACCAGATGGAGACACAGAATACTTCGACATTGTAGCAGGAGTACTACAAGGGGACACGCTGGCTCCGTACCTCTTTATCATTTGTCTAGACTACATACTTAGAACATCAATTGACAAAATCAAAGAGAATGGCTTCGAACTGACGAAGAAAAGAAGCAGAAGGTACCCCGCAACAACAATTACCGACGCCGACTACGCCGATGACATAGCAATACTGGCAAATACACCTGACCAAGCCGAAACACTACTGCATAGTTTAGAACGAGCAGCAGCAAACATAGGCCTCTATGTTAATGCACACAAAACGGAATATATGTGCTATAACCAAACGGGGGACATCTCCACTCTAGACGGAACCCCTCTTAAACTAGTAGACAAATTCACTTACCTAGGAAGCAGCGTCTCATCAACCGAAAAGGACATCGAAATGAGGTTAGCAAAAGCATGGGCAGCTATCAATAGGTTATCGATTATTTGGAAATCAGACCTAACCGATAAAATGAAACGCAGTTTCTTCCAGGCAGTGGTCACATCGATACTGCTATATGGCTGCACTACATGGACGCTAACAAAATGGCTGGAGAAGAAGCTAGACGGCAATTACACAAGAATGCTACGTGCAATCTTAAACAAGTCCTGGCGGCAACACCCCACAAGACACCAACTGTATGGCTACCTACCCCCTATCACGAAAACTATCCAAGTTAGACGAGCCAGACATGCAGGACACTGCTGGAGAAGCAGGGACGAACTCATAAGTGATGTACTCTTATGGACCCCCACACATGGCCGTGCAAAAGCAGGACGACCAGCACGAACATACATTCAGCAGCTATGTGAGGATACGGGATGTTGTCCTGAAGACCTACCTAGGGCGATGAACGATAGGGAGGAGTGGCGAGAGAGGGTCAGGGATATCCGTGCTACCAGCGCGATATGATGATGATGATGTTGTTTTCTTTAGGATGACAATTTTATCGTTCCACCCAGTAGATGTCAGCTCTACTACATAATCAAGTTACCTGGATTGTTTTTTCAATAAAAGTTTTAAAATAAAGCTGTAGTGTTGTTTTCTTTAGGATGACAATTTTATCGTTCCACCCAGTAGTTTTGCACTGTATATTACGAGAGACCATAATTGTTAAACTGACTTTGTTATAAGATCACTCAAGAAGGGTTGACTAGCCATCCAGCCAATCAACAACCATCTTAATCACCTAAACAAGCTGAAGTGTCAATCAACATGTAATTAGTTGCATCATTTATTATGTTAATTATGTAAGAAAAGGCGGGGTAAGAGTTTTTTTAGTTTTCAACCATTCAGCTCATTGAAAAAAACCAAAATTATACAAAGTTTGATTATATCAAATGTGAAGAATTTTTTGCAACAAGTGAGACTCATTGCACAGTGGATAAGGCGTTTGGTTGGAGAGCTGCTTCTGTGTAAAATCATCTGAAGATTGTAGGTTCAATCCCAACTACAGCTAACACTAACATAGAATTCTTACTATAGCTTAACACTTGTGAACAGAATTGGAACCATCTACCCCCATGGATTAAATAAGGGTTCAGTTTGGGGTTCTGTGAAGGCTCCTGAGTTCAACATGAAACACCTAAAGAAGGCCAAAGAATACATCTGCCAAAACTTTGTGAGTATAACAATGAAGATGAAGTTGATAGTTTGAATATTCTAAGTGATAAAAAAATGGTACGTACCTTTAAAAGTTTTATAAAAACTTGTGGGCTTTATTTCTTCACTGAAAAGAAAAAAGGAAAAAAATAGTCGGTTGGTTTTACAGCGTATCAACCCTTTTTGAGTCATTTAATTCCAAATTAAATTTCAAACAATTCCGTTTAGAATAAGTATAGTTTTTTGTTTACACACAATTAAATGTCATAACAGTTCTATTTTAAACAATTCAGTTCAGCATAAGTATACACTTTCAATGTCAAAAACAGTTCTATTTCAAACACTTCAGTTTAGCATAAATACGCAGTTTCAAAGTCAAAAACACTTCTATTTTAAATAATTCAGTTTAGCATAAGTACAGAGTTTAGTTCTATTTGATTCATAGAGTGGACCAGGGAGCCATGGCAATGAAGGGGTATTTGGCATTCCCTAAAGCTCCAACATTACTGGAACCAAGGCATCAGATTATTTAGTGTCATATCCAGGAAACTCATTATGGGGCATCTTACCCCTCTGCAGAGAAGCAGACATTATATTCTATGGCCCCAGCCGACTGGGCAAGTAAAAAAAAATAAGATTAACTTGTTAGAAAAATTGAAGAAAAAAAAAAATTTATTTAAATATTGATTTTGACGAATACTTTCTTTCATCATTTAAATTTTAACTGCTTTTGATCAAAATTTACACAAGTTGTTATTTCTACTACTGGGAGATACATGCATCTTAGAGTCAACCTGAAACTAAGACACTTATCAGAAAACTTGAAAGGATCTTAAATAAATTATACAGACAATATTTGTCATTATCATTTAATGAAACACATATATATATATATATATATATATATATATAAATTGTTAAATACTAAATTATATATACATGTATATATAATGTTAAATACTTTGTTAGTGAAACCCAAAACCACTCCAACGCCAACACACATAACTATAAACATATCAAATATCAAAAACAGGTAAAGCAGACCAAAGTACACACACTCCAGGAAAGAGGAACAACGAACCCTATATATACCAGTTTGACCAACCAAGAGTCATTTATACAAGAAACAAGAGTGAGTTCAAGTCTCATTGAGCACCCCATTAAAAAGGCCTCGTGCCACACATGTTCTCTGACGAAAACAACAAGCTGGAAACATATATATATATATATATATAACACGTAAGAACAAAATAAATAAATTCAGAAAATACAAATCTCTTCATGGACCTTCCTATTTTAAAATATATCCTTATTCTTTCTTTGGACCTACAACAACCATCTTTTTATATATATATATATATATATATATATATATATATATATATATATATATACATAAAGATGGTTGTTGTAGGTCCATATATTTATATATATATATAAATAAAATATAAATGAATAAAATATTTTATATATAAATAAAATATTTTAGTATTTAATATATATAATAATAAATACTAAAACATTGTGTATATATAATAAAAAATATTTCAATTATAATAAAAATTAAATATTAGAAAACAGCTAACTTGGTACTGAAATATCCAAGATCAAATAGGGGATGGGTTATAAGGTGTAACTTGCACTTGTCGCTCCGTTGGTAATGCATTAAATTTATTTGATATCATATTGACATTGTATTGAACATCACGTGTCAAATTATTCACACTAAGTCTGTTGAAAAGTTTTAAGAAAATAAAAATGACTGAAATTTACTCTCATTTGGTTTGGTTTCTTTATCTAAAAGTGTATCAACCTTTGAGGGTTATTTAATGCCAACGCTATCCTTGTAGAAGAACAATAGTTATACTATTTAATCACTAGCTGGAGTTGGAGGAAAGAAGGGTGTTCATACCTTTCCCAACGTTACTAATCTGAAAGTGTAAGTAACACAACTGGAGTTTGAACTCACTTACTATGATGTCACATTTCAGTACATTAGCCACTACACCACAGAAATTACTCAACTCAAATTTGGATGGTGAATATAAATGTTGTAATGGAATATCCCACACACCCCCTCTCAGTCATGTGGAGTGACTATATATACAGTGAGCACGGCATTATACAAGATCTTGCTTCAGAGATTAGCAGCATACCTCACTACACCTTGTCTTGTAATATAATGGCCGAGGGATTTCATTTTATATATCTTGCCTTTCAGTTTAGTTAGGCTGAGAACCTTTCGGCTCAGTGCATGGGTTAGTTAGGTGCAAACATGAGCGCAGGTGTTCACGCAGAGCGGACGTGTCATTCAGAGATGTCACAATAAAAAACCCAGATAGAGGATGTGACCAGGGATGTGAGTGACGTCACGCACCGGAAGCGTGTGCGGAGATTTGAGAAAAGTCAGTTAATTGAGTTCTGCCTCGGGAGGAGACAGTTGACTTTCAAGGCTTGCCGAAACCAGGCCAGTGGCCTTGCGGCAGGTGTCACACATGATTTGGGGCAGATGGAAAAGTCAGCATAGAAGGATGGTATCTCTCTTCTTATGTCGAAAAACCTTTAAACTCAAAGGTAATAAAAAGTTTCGTACCTGAACTAAGAAGTCGTCAAGTGTTTTTCGTGTTTCGGGATTCCTATGTTATCTATATGTGCGTTATGCATATTTACCAACCCCTCCACTCGGGCAGGATATGACACAAGGTCAAATTTTAAGTGGAGTTTAACAGGTTTGAATTCAGCGTTTTCCTTCTCCTAAACTAGCTGCCTCACCAAGGCTGTAGAACCTAGTCTGCCCAACTATTTACCCATAGCTGGATGGAAAATAATTGGATTCATACCTTTCCCAAGGGTATCGGTGCTATGTGAAATGCAATTAGCCTGGTCCAGGATTTGTCGTCGTGTCCATAACCATTACATCACAGGCACCTCTATCTATATATGCGTTATGGATATTATGAACGTTTTACATACCGGTAAAATATGTCGATTTCACGTATTCATATCTGGCTATGTAACAGTCTGTCTTATATCTCTCTTGCAATAAAACCCTTTCTTTATTCTACGAATGTGTTGGCAGTGCCTTTTCACTCAAGTACTAACTTGTCCGATTGTATTCCTTTTACGGATACAGCAATATGGATTACATTTCTGTAAATTATTTTTGTATTTTATTGAAAACATTTTCTCAGGAAGATATTTTGAACAAGTACACTTTTTGTTTTCCTTTTCATAGTTTTCTGTTTCAAACTGTTTTAAATCAAACTTTATTTCATTTTATTCATTTTTTCAGTATTCAAAAAATAATTTTTTATGCTTACGTAGCTCAAATATAAAAATTGATGTCAATTTTGTTTCAGTCATTTGCTATATTTTTTTTATTACTCAACAATAATTTCCAAAATTGTATTCAACTAACTAAAATTTCGACAAACACCCAAACAAGGCCGGAGGATATATCGGCCAAAACGTTGTGGAAATAACACTAAAGATGAAGACAACAGTTCGAAAACCCTTAATGATAAAAATCATCAATCTTCATTTCAGAAATTTAGACAACAAACACCTGAAGAAGGCCAGAGGACATATCAGCCGAAATGTCGTGGAAATAACATTAAAGATGAAGACAATAGTCCAAAAATCCTTAATGATAAAAATTATCAAGCTTCGTCTCAGAAATTTAGACAATAAACACCTGAAGAAGGCCGGAGGATATATCGGCCGAAACGTTGTGGAAATAACAATAAAGATGAAGACAATAGTTCGAAAACCCTTAATGATAAAAATCATCAAGCTTCGTCTCAGAAATTGAGACAACTGTAACAGTTCAGTACAGAAAAAAAGATGAGTCAAGTAACAGAAACTTACTCTCATCAGGATGGTGAATGTGCGTATTACATTTCTAAATAGTTTTTTTTGTTTGTTTATTACCAAAGAATTAACCTAAGTTCACTAGAGGGCTATTCTGGACAAACACCAAAATAAATGAGCCCAAAGAAAATAAAAACTGATCAATCAAGGGGAGATAAGTAGGTATGGTTGAAGAGCAGTAATTTATTTTCTAAATTTACACTGAATCAAATGTCATTTTTAAAATGTAAATACAAGACGTAACGGGAAGAAAGAAGAAAAAATATTTCCAACAAAATTACACGGCGTCAGTCATTCAAATCTTTATCAAAGCGATTTTGTTCAATTTGCTTTATTTTTTAACGGCAACTTCTAACAAGTTTTTTAATGCCAAAATTTGATTCATTTGTAAAGGTTTCATTGTACTCACAACTATATTTTTAATGTTTCATTGCCTTTTTTTTTATTTTTCTATCATTTATTTGTACAGTTATATGACATCAGGAAGTCAGACCAGACTGATAAAATAAAACACAGTTTCTTCCGAGTAGCGGTCGTGTCGCTACTGCTATACAGATGCAATACATGGATGCTAACTAAACATATGGAGAAAAAGCTTGACGGCAACTACACAAGAATGTTGCGAGCAATATTGAACAAGTCCTGGAGGCAGCACCCCACAAAGCAGCACCTGTACGGCCACCTACCATCCATCACGAAAAATATCAGAATTAGACGAACTAGACATGCAGGACATTGCCAGAGAAGTAGGGACGAACTCATAAGTGACGTACTCCTGTGGATCCCTTCACATAGACTAGCTAAGGCAGGACGACCAGCTCAAACCTACATACAGCAGCTCTGTGCCGATACGGGATGTATCCCTGAAGACCTGCCGGAAGCAATCGACGATAGGGAGGGGTGGCGAGAGAGGGTCAAGGATATCTATGCTAAAGGCGCAACATGATGATGATATGATATCAAGTATTCCTATCTAATATAAATAATTTGTACATAGGTGTATGGTTTCAAATATTCCAATTAAATACTAATAATGATATAAAGTAGTAAGTAAAGTTGGCGACCGTAGTCAACAGTGACCCAAAGGCTCCCTTTTCAATAGCTACTACACCGAGATTGCTGAGTGTTAAGCAAGAAGGTATCAAGTACTATTTTTTAAGTCTTTGGTATGACTCGACCTGGGATTGAACCCAGATCTCCTAGACCATTGGCGAACACTCTACCCACTAGACTAATGAAGCAGTTAGTTTCAAGTAATTATTTCTATTTAAAATATTAATCATTTATTTCCACACGGTTATAAGGTTTCAAGTAACTGATAATAAAGTAAATAAAGTCGGCGACCGTATTTAAGGGCTACCTGAAAGCTCCTTTTGCAATAGCTATTACACCGTTGTGTAGGGAGGGCGCTACTCCTTTCTCAGGATTACTCCACTTTACCCTTGATATGTACCTTATAATGCTGAGTGTTAAGAAAGGAGGTATCAAGTACCATTTTTTGACTCTTTGGTATGAGATTGAATCCCAGTCTCCGGGGCCATTAGCAAACACTCTAAATAATCCTTTGTAAACTTTAAATAATCCGCATACAGTTATATTTTAGTACATGCACTATCATGGTATCTAGTATTCCGATCTAATACAAATAATCTTAAAACAAATCTATTTGGCCTACAGATGGGACCCTAACGGATTGTGGATCAGAGTGGAGCTGGGATTAATGGCTGTTAAGAAGTATTCCAAATTCCACAACTGGACCCTTACCACCAGATGCAGTTTAGTGTCATACCAAAGAGCTTTTTCAGGCTGCTGGAAGGGTCTCACCCCCACTGCACTGAATGCCGATGATAGCTTCAGTATTTCTATTATAGATATTATTTAATAATTTAAAACAAAAAAGTTCCAATATTATACGAACCAACAGTTACGTAAAGTCTTGAGAATGGATTCTAGTGACGGTAAATTCGTAGCTTCAAATTCTTGTGTTCCTTCTTCAAATGCAGGTTGAACTTGATGGGCTTGTAGTGATTTTGATTTAGCGAATTTTTGCCGACGTTTCGGGCGAACCACAACCTTAAAGTCATCATCCATCAGTCCTGTTTAAATCTAAAGAAAAAAAATACAAGGAGTCCTTCGGTAAATAAATAAATAAAAGTGAGATAAACAAACAATAAAAAAACGCAACGAGGTAGTTATTTTTAAAATAAACCACCACTCACAACGAACATGTGGAACTGACTTCCGGTAACATGCAAAAAGCGAAATGGTAAACATAAATGACGAAACTGGATTCGTTTTCGGCGAGCAGTTATGGTTCATTCATGTATAATTGATGACATTAAATCATTTTTTTATGTATTCATTTTTTTAGTAAAAAATTATTCGTTTTTTTACAGAAAAATATACATCTAAGATATTCCGAAATGATTTTATCCTTCATTTTATTTCAAAAATATCAAATTAAATCTGTGGTTTTGATGTGAAAAACTTACAAGTATTATTATTATTATTCACTTATTAGAGCTTTCCACATCAGCGTTCGCCGATGGTTTTTCACTGGAGTTTGAGTGACACCAAGTCTCCTCAAGTCTCCAGGACTCTTCTCAGTATTCTGGCCGTTCTCAATAATGCTGTCGTTTGGATGGTCTCCACCCGTCCGCCAACTTCCAAGTCCTCCAGTCCATTTAGTAATCCTTTAGTTATTATTATTATTATTATTATTATTATTATTATTATAGCAGCTATGTGAGGATACGGGATATAGCCCTGAAGACCTGCCAGAGGCGATGAACGATAGGGAGAAGTGGCGAAAGGGTCAGGGATATCCGTGCTGGCGCCACGACATTATTATTATTATTATTATTATTGTTGTTGTTGTTGTTATCATTATTTACTCCTTTAGAGTTCTTCACATCAGCGTTAGTTGATGGTCTTTCACTGGAGTTGGAGTGACAGCAAGACCCCTCAAGTCTCTAGGACTCTTCTCAGTATTCTGGCCGTTATCAACAATGCTGTAGTTTGGATGGTCTTCACTCGTCCGCCAACTTCCAAGTCCTCCAGTCCATTTAATAATCCCTTAGTTACTGTGCCAAAAGCACCAATCACAATTGGTATAACTGTCACCTTCATTTTCCACAGTTTTTTTTTTTTCAGTTCCCTAGCAAGGTCGAGGTATTTATCCTTCTTTTCACATTCTTTCAGTTTTATTCTGTGGTCACCCGGGACAGCAAAATCTACAATTTTACAAGTTCTCTCTTTTTTTTTTCTTTTTTTTCTTTTTTTTTTTTTTTTTTATTACTATAAGGTCTGGTATTCTGGCCGATTATTATTATTATTATTATTATTATTATTATTATTATTTACTCCTTGAGAATTTTCAGATTAGTGTTAGCTGATGGTCTTTCACTAGAGTTTGAGTGACAGCAAGTTTCCTTGAGTCTCCAGGACTCTCCTCGGTATTCTAGCCGTTCTCACTAATGTAGTAGTTTGGATGATCTCCACTCGTCATCTTATTTCCAAGTCCTACAGTGCCTTTATTAATCCTTTGGTAACTGTACCAAAAGCACCAATCAGGATTGGTATTATTGTCACCTTCATATTCCTTTTTTTTTTTTTTTTTTAATTACGTGACAAGGTCGAGGTACTTATCCTCCTTTTCATTTTTCTTTCAGTTTTATTCTGTGGTCAGCCAGGACAGCAAAGTCAACAATTTTGTAAGTTCTCGTTTTTTTTCTTTTCTCTTTTTTTCGTTTTTTGTTTATTTATTTATTTTGTTGTTGTTGTTCTTGTTGTTGTTGATTATTATAAGGTCTGGTCTTCTGGCCGAGATTTGATGATCCGTTTGTATGTCAAGGTCCCATAGAAGTTTATGTGTGTTATTCTCCAGGACAGATGCTGGGTTGTTCATATACCTTTTGTTCGTATGGTCAAATTTCAGTTTCTTGCACAACTCCCAGTGGATCACCTTGCCCACTTAGTCGTGTCTAGTTTTATACTCCTTCTGTGCAGCTATTATTATTATTATTATTATTATTATTATTATTATTATATACGACGAACGGAGACAATCCAAACTACAAATTATCAAGATCGGCCAGAATACTGAGGAGTGTCCCGGAGACTTGAGGATACTTACTTTTACTCAAACTCCAGTGAGAAACCCTCGGCTAACGCTGTTGTGAAAGTCTCTCTAATGGCAAGTGCTTAGACCTTGCCTGAGAACTAAAAAGTTATGGAATATGAAAATGACAGTGATACCAATTAAGGGATTGGAAGAGTTGGAAATCGGAAGACGAACTACTGCATTACTAAGACTGGTCAAAATACTGAGAAAAGTCCTGGTGACTAGAGGAGATTTTCTGTCATTCAGAAGGAGTAAATAATATAAGCATTAAAAAACAAAACAAAGTCGTTGTAACGCTCTGTCGCATTAAAAACAAATAAACAAATAAATAAATATGCAATTACCTAACCCCTCCACGACTACCTGGATGCTACTCAAGGCCAATTTTTTAGCGGAGAAGTGATGGTCTGAATTAAGAGTTTTTCTTGTCCTAGACTTGTTGCTGTACCAAGACCAAATAACCAGTCAGCCTTACTATTTACCCATAGCTAGAGGAAGAACAAATGGATTAATGCTTTTTCCAAGGGCATTATCGCGAAAGGAACGCCAACAGGTTCTTCCAGAATTTTTACTCTACGCGTAGTGTCCAGAGAGAAGTTCCTGTAGCGTGCTGGAGTGCGACATCGTAGTGTTATATCAACGTATAGTTGCAAGGAAAGAAATAAACACAGTTGCAAAAACAAAGAACACGATGGTAAAAATTTTAACAATTGTATTGGAAACAAATAAGTAAAAGGTTCAAATAGCTGGGTTTGTAAAAACGTGTTGATATGGAATTAAAAAGTAGAAAAATGTCCTATGCTTGATAGTGGTAGGATTGTTAGACTTATGCGCATGTGGTCAATCAGATGTTACGAGTGCGGAGAGGAGAGGGGTGTTTGGTGATTTACGACTTAGTCGCTTCCTTCAAAGCAGAGAAGAGAAAAGTCAATGAGGGTGATGCATGGTTTCGATTTTTGCCCCTCTCTCTCTCTCTCTCTCTCTCTCTCTCTCTCTCTCTCTCTCTCTCTCTCTCTCTCTCTCTCTCTTAGGGCTGTCGTCTGCCTTCTTTTGATCTGCCCCGTTGTCGAGAAATTTGTCTTTTATATCGTTTTTCTCTTCTGATCGGATCAAATTGATTTGTTTTTTTTTGTTTTACTGTGAAGATCACGGATTGGCCGAAAAATTATTTTTAATTATTTTTATTTTTTGACAAATTTCACCGACATTTCGCGATGCGTTGATCCTATGCGCAGAAGCTTCCTTTTTCCATTTTGAAGAAAGTCTCAACATCGATAACATCCGGTGAATGCTCTCGTGGGCGCTAGTTGTAATCATTATTTTGTGTGTGCGATAAATTGGAAGAGATCTCTTTCGGTCATATAACAGTTGTAAGCGAGTTCGAATCCTACTCGCGCTATCACGTTCATTTTGGGGCTAATAGCCTTTGGGGAAGGCATAAACACCCTTATCCCCCACACACACACACATGGGTTGAATATTACTACTGCTGTTCTTCAACAAGGGTAGCTTTGGCATTAAATATATGGGTATAGAAAGAAGGTTTGGTCGTTATTTGTTTCATTAGTAGTCGTCGTTGTTGGTCGTCGGTCGTTGATTTTGGGTTTTTAGCGAGGAATATTGTTGCACGTGTTAGGTGTGTTACGTTGTTTACTTCCTCGCTAAGTTTTAAAGGTAAATAAAAGAGAGAGAAGAACGAAGATGCTGTAAGGTTTTTATGATGGTTTTTAATGGCAGCATGGAATAAAGGGTTTACGTTTATGCTGCAAGTCTCGTAGAAAGGAAAGAAGTAAGGAAACGAAATGAAGTTGTTCTAGAGTTGAGAAAGCATTTTAGCAGCTAAATGCCTGAAAGAAGATGTGCATCGTTAGGTTAAGGCATTGTTGAATGTGTGAGTGAGATATGTTGCCATAAGTGAAGCAAAAGTCGTGTTTGCTGGTTAAGGACAGGAATGATGTAGTCACCCATGAGTTTGTGGTTCTGGTTGTTTCGAGAAGCGTAAATGTCTCCAGAAAATGTTGCCCAGAGATAAAGTAGCTGGATGTCGGAGCGAATTTTGCATCGCAGTCAACATAGCTAATACTGGAGACGACTGAAAGTTGTTCCTGTGTGTGGCGTATTGAATTCATCTAATTCATATTCAACTGGGAAACCTTGGTCTAAGAGAATAGACGCAAGGGGTCCATAAATTAAATGGATTTCCTCATGGTGGTGGTGCTGCTGCTATAGAAGAGAGCGGACAGTCATTACGTCTGTCTTGAATGAAGAAATTCTGAGGAAGAGAGAGTGTTTGGTGGCTTCCCCAATTTGTGCTACCCGGAAAGATAGTCCGGCTGAATAGGACAAGTCATCTTGATTGGGTGAAAATATGCGTCGACCCTAACGGTCGAATTAAATTACACGCCAAACAAAAATGCGAAATTCTTTCTGCTACAAGTTTAAGTATCTGACTCCTTCGTTCATCTTCTGACCCAATTAACTTGTCGGCTTTTTTTGTCTATGGAAGACTACAAGAGAATTACGAAAGGAAGGAGACGAGAATACTTTTAACTCCAACTTTATTTTATGGTTTTAATGACTATTGTGTGGCAGAAAAAAGGTTTTCCTGAAACCAATAAAAGCTGTCACGTTTCCCAGACATGGTGTTAAAATATATTAGAATTATAACATGTATGAGAATTAAAACTGAGAAAGGATTAATTCTCACTTGTGAGGGACATTACCGCAAGTTTCAAGTTCGGACACTGAATGAAAAGACAAGACAAGACAAATAAATTCAACAGCAAATTTAATACGTAAAAACAAGAAAAAAGGAAAGACAGATAAAGGGATATTTTTTGCAAATTTTGGTGTGATTTGCGGAGAACTTAACTCAGAGTCCGGTTAACAAAGTTGGGAAATTTCGAGGGATGTCGTAGATATCTTCATGACAATAAGGTAGCTGTGCTACAAAATTCCTTATTCCTGAAGGGTGATTCGTAGATGTGTAATTTCGTGGGTTGTCTTGGAGTTGAATTTGTTAAATTTCAAGGTTTGCTCCTGGAAGCGAGTGGTGACTTATTTTACCAATTCAGTCAGAGGGAGTTGACTCTTTCAGGCCCTTACAGGTTTAAGCCGAACCGACCACTGGCTGTTTTCTCATTAACAGTAGGGGTCGATGACGTGGCGAAGGTCACTGGAATCTGGCGCCTCAGAGTGCCGAGGCCTTCAAGTCAAGAACTGGGACATATCTCGAATCGACACGTCATCCCTAATCAAGTCCTTGTGGTTTTTAAAGGAAATTTTCACACTTGAGGGCAGATAATATTACCATTTATACAAAAATGGCAGTTGAGATTTTTGAGTTCTGTTACCTCTTGTTATATTTAAAGGAAGAAAATAAATGAAGGCGAGAATATTGATAAGTTTCAACAATGTTTTAATGGCAGGCTGAATGAAGGAACACTTGTGCTATAAGTCGCAGGGGGTAGAAACAGTTGTAAAAGAGTTGAGCAGGAATTTAGCATTCAGCCAGTGGTCCGGTTAATTTTTGGAGAAAGGAGTAAAAGGTGTAAGATGGTCTCCTAAAGAAATAGTTGTCAAATGATGAATGTACCCTCTCTCGTGTTGAAATGTCCATCTGTCTGCTGCTGGAATCGGCCCGGGAGAATGCGCTCTCCTCGTTAAGGTTGGTCTCTCCTGCTGCTAGCAAGTGAGGAAAGAGAAGAGATTGAGGGAGTGATGTACAGCCTTTTATGTTGCCCGGGGAGGTGACCCAGGCAGAATGACATCAGTCATTCTCATTGGACGAAATATATAAATTCGAAGTTTCAACGGACAAAACAATTACCGCACTAAATAATAATTTGAAATTCTTTCTTTCTGCTACAGAGTCATTCTTGGTGGATGGTGAGTTTAACATCGGTGGTTATGTCCAATAGGTGTTTTTTTCAGTGAGGTATGTTTTTCAGTGGTCAAAGTTTACGTTTTGTCGGTTGTCCAGTGGACGTTTTCAGGAAGGTATTTTTAGCAGAGGCGGCTTGCTAGCAGCTGACATAGCTAAGTATCTGGCCCCCGGGACCCAAATCAGTACATGCCCTCACTGCTAGCAGCTGAGAAAAAAGGGTCCTTTCAGGTGAAGTGGCAGAATTTCTCTTCAGCGCTCGGAAGCCCTTTTCCTTTGGCATGTGCCGTTCTTGCTTCCAATCAGAAGGCTTCTGTGAACTGCTAAATATTTTGAATTTATCTTATTTTGTTCATTTATTTTTTTCTTTTCTAATCCCCAGCATTAAACAAAGAAAGAAGGTCGTCGTGTTCATTCCCTGAAAAATAAGGAAAAAAAAAAAATAAATAAAGAAGATAGTCGCAAGGTTGATTTCCATTCAAGCAGTTATAGGATCCACATTTTTTTTTATTTTTTGTTAAATTAGCTTAGAAAATGTAAATCAGAATATTCTAGAAAAAAAAGGATCCAAACCTCACTTACTTAGAATATTTTAAAGTCAATCAGCAAACACATAGATTAGAATATTCTCGAAAAAACGGATCTAACACAAAATTGCCGAAAAATTTTTCAAAGAACAAAAAAATAGGTACCTAAAAAAATAAGTAATTTCAACGATTTTGATTGGTTAGATCAGGTCACAAGTTGTTGTTTACTCATACGTCCGCACATTTGAACTTTAGTTGACCTGAAATAAAATCTACCCGCGTAAACTTAAATTTATTATTTTAAATTTATAAAATTTATTATTTAATTCTAAAACTTATTTCGATCCACTCAAAGAGTATAAGAACCCAGAATTTTTTTTAGTTCAAGGAGGAGGCGACGCACAAGTGGCCACAGACGACACGAAGACGATGCACGTGGAAGAAAAAGTCAGACGCACTCAAATACATCAACATGCCAACAGTGGGCGTGAAAGACTAATAGATTAAGTGACTTAGACACACCAGAATTTATACATACTGTACACATGCACATGTGTGTAAGTAACTCTTTTTCACTGTGAAGGTAACGTACCTGGGCATTCGAAGCGCGCACGAACGTGTCTGGCTTGTCGAAAAGAAACCGATATGGCTGCCGAAGGAAGGAAGGAAGGAAGGAAGGAAAGAAGGACGGACGGACGGACGGAAAGTAGGAGGGAGAACTAGGGAGAAAGCGAGAGAGAAGGAACAGCTACCGAGAGAGGGAGAAAGCGCTCGACTCAATACGCCCTGAAACCAACAATAGTGGTCTCTGTTGGATCGACACAAGAATCAGTTTCCTAGTGCGTTTTACGCCCGCTCTGGACAACATTCACAGTTATTCTTGACTGAAAATATTTTAGTTTTCACACACACACACACACACACACACACACACACACACACACACACACACACACACACACCTCTATACATAGCAAAATTTATGAACATTAATACCTTTGTATTAGTTATTTGTCCAGTTGTGATAAAGTGAAATTGTTTGTTTTTTAACATTCTTGTTTTTGTCAGTTTTCTTTCGTTTACGTTTGTTTGTACGACTTGTGTTGCATATTGTAGAACTGGCATTCTGATTTACATCTTAAAGGAACGTCATTCCTCCACACAGTAGAGAATCCTTGTGTGTTTGTGACGTCTTATGCAAGGGGAAGTTACGACCTATGGGGTCAGCGGAGGTCAAGGCAAGCTGTGTTACCGTTTTTTTATCTGACTCCATTCTGAGGTTATTCTATTTTTACCCCACGTTGTCTTGTTGATGTAACTCCTTGAACAAGAAGGCCCAAAAAGAATTATACGAAAGAAGATAGCAACGGATAGGAGACGAAGACGTTTTTTTTTAATTTTTTTCTTTATTTCCTGGGTTCAACAGCCATTCAATGGGTAAGGGAATTTCCCCTGAATACAATTGAAATGGTTGAATCCCCCAGTCAAGGTGTTTAAAAATACGTTAATCGTTTCTTGGTATATGCGTGTCCTCATTTGGTATTTAGAAGCTTTAGCATGGTGTTAGTCGCTTTTGGGAGTTTGTCCAAGTCTAGTGTTTTAGTTCGTAGTTCGATAGGTCGATTTCGTAACTTTTTATATTTTGGCATACTGTTAACCGAGACGGGTGCTACTAGTGAAAGGTTAACCCAACGTGGCGCCTTTGAGCGGCCACGTTGGCTTCACTAACAGCTGGGAGATTTAGATGTTGTCACCCCACCGGTCACTGCTGAAAGAGAATGAGTTTCCTCCTTTTGTCAGGAGGTCCCTTTTTCTTTACGCATGCGTCGCCCCTTTTTCCTGTCAGAGGCCTCTGGGAGTTTCTGCATATTCTAATAATTTTCTTTTTTAATTCAATTTAAATTAATTCATTCATTTATTTATTTATTCCCTACAGACCTATTAATCACATGGTCTCAGATATAAAAATCCACAGTGCCAAATTCGAATTTTTTTTTTTTCTTCCCTTCTGGACTGAATACCTCTCATAGTATTTTAAGAAATAAATGAAGTTTGATGAATTTTAAAGAATAAAACAAATAATGAAATACTAAAATAAAACTTTAAAAGATATCCTATAATTCCACTTCCGTCAGAAGTTAAACTTTCGCTGCCAAAAAGAAAGAATTGCCCCTTTTTTCAATGTCTGCCAAGCCCACAAGACAGACATGTATTTATAGAGGTTTCTCTTCTCCTCACTTTCCGTATTTTATCATTTTAAACTCCAGTCAGCGGGGGCTGTTGAATAAGCCGACTTCATCTCTGCAAAGGGTGGAGACCCCCCCAACACACACACACACACCACTGTGTGTACTGGATATGATGCTAAACCATCTGATAACGAGACTCCAATATGAAAAATGTGCTCAATTTAATAAATATGCAAGGTTTTAGATTTTAAATTTCAACGACTAACATACGAAAAGTTTACAAAATTATCCGAATGTTAGTCGCTATATAAAATTCAATTCGACCTAAATTACCTAGCAGACTTTATCTCTGTATTGCTCAAGAAATCTAGTAGTAACTCTCTGGACAAATGTGCAATGAAACATTTATTTCCTAGGCAAACTTAATGGAAAGGATATGGGAATTATATGAAACACGAAAAGTACATTATGGAAAAAAAAAGTTCTATCAAGTAGTTAAAGAGTCCTTTATAGATTGAAAGTTGTATAAATACTCACGTCAGAGCATGGTACCGTGCGTGGTACGACATAAGTTGATTGGGGATGTGTGTCTCCGCTATCGGGGGACGCACGGACTTGTGCATACTTTCTGGTTATCAAGGAGGGAACGAAGAGAGAGAGAGAGAGAGAGAGAGAGAGAGAGAGAGAGAGAGAGAGAGCTTCGACTTAGCCACAACTTTTATACTGCTTCTTCGGGCACGCCACCAAACGGCTATTCTGTAAAGCAAGGAATGTAATCCTTACATTGCTAATAATCAACAGCTTACTATTTTTATGTCGTGCCAGTATTAATTTTTGTATTTATACAGAGTACGTAAAAGTTATTGCAATCTTTTTGAACAGCCCAGTCGGCTGGGACTGTAGAATAAGCATATTTTCCTTGAAATATAAATATTTGATCATTTAATTTTGTGTAAACAAATGACTGAGGTTTAATTGAATTGTTAATTTTACATAGCAATATTTGGAACCATTTAACTTTGTTGACTCATGTTAAATTGAACTGCTCGAAATAGAACTGTTTGATCATTTAACTGTGTGTATCTACAAAATGTGTTTACAAATCATATATTTGATATATATGTAAGAACAGGATTTGGTATTGAATAATCAATGATGGTTAATATGCCGCAAGCCAAACCAAAATATATTTCTAATCAGGCATAGACAATATTTCTCATGAGCTATGTTCACTGCTGTATTAAACTCGCAGCCCAGTCGGCAAAGGCTGTTGAATACGCCTACTGCATCTCTGCAGAGGGGTAAGACACCCCCTATCAATGAGTGTCCTGAATATAACACTAAACTGCATCAGATGGTGAAGGTCTAATCCTGATGCTTTGGAGAATGTGGAGTATACCTTCATTGCCATTACTCTCAGGTCCACTCTGACTCAGAGTGGTTGTACATGTTTAGGTTTCATCGATTTAATCATATACTATGCTTGGAACCGTTTAACTGTGTGCAAACAAATGATTAATATTATGTTGAATTATTAGTATTACATAAAAATACTTGAAACCATTTAACTATGCAAACAAATCATTAATGTTAAATTGAATTATTAGTATTACATAACAGTGGAATTATTAGGTGGGTGGTTGTTTTGTTTTACGGCGTATCAACCCTTTTTGAGTCATTTAATGCCGAATTAAGTCAGTTTGATAAAAGTTTGTAAGTATCAAGATTTTCATATCTTCAAATATGCAGTTAAAAGTAAAAACAGTTTTATTTCAAATAATTCAATTTAGCCTAAATCATTTGTTTGCTCTCAGTTTAAATGTCAAACAGTTCTATTTGACCCATAGATTGGACCCTATCAGGTGCTACCATTCTAGGCCAGAGTGGACCTGGGAGCGACGGCAACGAAGGAGTACTCCGCATTCCCCAAAGCTACAGCATTACTGAAGCCTCATCATCAGATTGTTAATTGTCATATCTAGGACACTCGTTGGGGGAGTCTTAGCAATACTTGAAACTATTTAGTTTCCTAGGTATGACAGTTAACTACATCTGGTCGCGAGGCTTAAGTCTTGGAGTTTGGGGAATGTGAATTGGTAGTACCTGTTAGGGTCCCATCTATGGGTCAAATAGAACAGTTCAGTCTTTTACTAAGGACTATAATTAATATCAAATTGAATTAGTGTTAAATAGCAATACTTGAAACCTGTGCTAATACCCGCCGGCCGACTCCACTATCTCAGCTTCCTTCAACCACTCATGGCCAGTGATTCATCTAGTGGTTTTTCTCATCTCTGGCCGAGGGTATTTCACATTCATTTACAGATACGCAAAGCACAACCGAGAGGGTAGAAGAAAAGAACAAACGAACAAACACGGACTTAAGTCAGCTCCAAGCGCAAGAGTGGGGTAGGTCTGTGACACATTTTTGTGCATTCTGTGAGCTAACGCGAGCGTGTACTCGAGCGAAAACTCTCGCAAAGCCACTAGCAATGCTGACTTAACTTCTCGTGTTGGTCATCCCGGCATCTGTGTGTCAACAAGTCCTGGCAACCACCTTTTCTGACTTCTGTTGACTGGCCTCCTCTCTTCCCGACTCTCATCTCTTCACTGACCTGTTCTGTCGACTGGTCTCTGCTGCTACCTTCTGCTGGTTGTTTCCTTCTCTTGACTGACCTTTCATGCCGACCGTTCTCTGCTGTCCCCTTCTACTGACTGACCTTCTCTTGGACCTTCCTTCCCTCATCCTTCCGGTCTCGTGGGAGATCTCGCGCGCAGGCCCTTTGTGTGGGTTTTGTACCAAAGCAGACAAAGGGATTCTCTGACAGGCACCCACACACACCAACATAACGAATGGTCAACATAGTGTCACAAACCATTTAACTTGTAGCGTAGGCATAGGTATAAGTTGCTTGCAGGGACAGGTACGCCGTGTGGTCAGAGAACACGAAGGTTGATACAAAGAAACAACGCAGACACTTAGATATTTTTTAAGGGTTTATAGTTGGCTCGCTACTGTGAGTTGTTCGATAAGAGGGAAAGGCAGGTTAATATTTTCTTTTAAAAGGTCACGGTTCCCCTTGGGATTTAACTTAGGCCCGACTTTTCTCTCAGCCGGTCGCTTCAATTCTGCTTTTCAAAAACGGGTCGTCCCCTCACTTCGACCTGTCGTGCAGATGGTGGGGAGAAACATATCAATTTCTGGTGGTTCCACTCCTGCGAAGAAGGTTTCGAACCCCCAGTTTTTTTCCCGAGACATTTTTAATTACAACGTGTGCTTTGGTCTGGCCGATCGGAGGCTGTCTGCTTTTTATTTATTTACTTATTTATTTATTTATCTATTCAATTTCAATTTTCTGTGAGCCGTTCAATTACGTTATATAAATAAAGTTGGCGACCGTAGTCAATGGCGACCCGAAGGCTCCCTTTTCAATAGCTACTACATCGACGCGTAGGGGAGGACGCTACTCTTTTCCTGGATAGCTCCACTTTACTCTTGATTCGGACCTTATAATGCTGAGTGTTAAGCAAGGAGGCATGACTCGACCTGGGATTGAACCCTGGTCTTCCTGACCATTGACGAACTCTCTACCCACTAGATCAATGATGTTATCAAATGATTAATATTACATTGAATCATTAGTGTAGGAGAATAATAAATGAAACCATTTAACTGCAAATAAATGACTTCTGGCTTGTTTAAAAAAAATTCCTACAAGCTATTCGCAAACAAATCATACATACATACTATAGAAATTTATTGCTAACAATAGAATAAAATCAACCAAGTGTAACTCTAAACTGTAATTTTGTCGCTTTCAGAGTGGAGAAGGGAGATGTTAACCTAGACAATAAGGTACCAAAATCTGCCTCCCTCCATTTGTCAGCAGCCACTACTAATGCTCAGTAAGAACTCGACGCCCGGCCTGTTAAGGCTGAAAAAAGATAGCCTACAGAAAGGTTTAGTCCCTTGACCCTTTAACGTTTAAAAATTATTGAAATTGGCAAAACAAGAAAGTTAGCTAAAAATCAATTTAAAGACAACTTTACAGAAAAATCAACTAAATTAAACGAAAACCGAAAATTGAATCAACATTTCAACGAAATCCCCCAAAACTACTTAAATTCAAAGAACTTTGCTTTCCGGACCCTCTCTTTCTCCCAAATACACTGTGAGGGTTGATATGTAATTTGGTTATTTCAGTAGATGTGCATTCGTATTTTACGGGTATTGCTCTCTATATTATTTCCACCACAAATACAACACAAAACTTTACAATCGCGTAAAAGAAATGGAATAGAACACAACGAACATTAAACAACAAACAATTTAATATGCATAAAACAGAATATGAAAACAAATAAAATACATGATGTGTAAATGGCCTTTTAGAAAATAAAGTTTGGCAAGGAGAAAATAAATTTGTTTAAAGGTGTGTGTATGTTCATGTTAACGGAGTCCGTAAATAAGTCGTTCTTACTTACATTAAGTTCATGTCTTGTTTTATGATTGAGGCGACAGCGTGTCGCGTTGATGAAAGAAAGTTTGTCGGGTTTTTCTTTTGAACGTGATTCGTGGCCATCTGTAGCTAGGTCATGAACTTTGGATGTGGAAGAAAAGGGATTTGCCGGACAGAGTATCGGCTACTGCTTAGTTGACTTAATGGCTAGGCTTGGTGTTAGTGTAAGTGAATGGCTCCCTAACTGTGTTATTTATACCGTAATAGTGGATCAAAGAATCGTCCTAAACTTTTGGCGCGTAGACATTTATTGACCAATCAGATTTGTATTTTACTATTTTATTTTCGAGCCTAAATATTTTCTGTTAGTTGACTTCCGATCCTATTTTTCTTGAATGTTCTATTCTATGTTTTTAGCTGATTGGTTGAAAAATATAAAAATGTAACTTAAATGCTACTGCAGTTTTGATCCAAAATTTCAAGAATGTTCTTAAGTATGTTTCTATTGGTTATTTTAAGACTAAAAAAATGTGTATTCCATAACACCCGGCAAATTACAAAAAATTTGCAACGCTATATCGTTTCCATCTTTTCGCTTTTTGTTTCTTTTATATAAAATTTGTTTCTAAAAATTTTTCTTCTGTATAATCTTTTTGAATCAGTTTGCGAACTAAAAGTCTGCAGAACCTACTGTTTAAAATTATCCGCTAAAACCATATTAAAATATTATCCCCTTTTATCGATATATATATATATATATATATATATATATATGGTTTGGTTTGATTTGATTGGGTTTTATGGCACATCAACCATTGAAGTTTATTAATGCCAAATCCATTTTTATACATATAAACAGTTGTATTTCAAACAATTCAGTTTCGTATAAGTATAGTTTTTTGCTTACACACAGTTAAATATCAAAACCGCGCTATTTAAAACAATTCAGTTTAGCATAAGTACACCGTTTAGTTCTAATTGACTCATAGACAGGGCTCTATCAGGTGCTACCACTCTGGACCAGAGTGAACCTGGGAGCGATAACAATAAATGGTTACTCCAAATTCCCCAAAGCTCCAGCAATACTGGATCCTTACCATCAGATTGTTTAGTGTCATATCCAGGACACACGTCGCGGGGAAGGGGGGTCTTATTCCACTGAAGAGATGCAGTCAGTGTATTCTACAGCCCCAGCCAACTGGGCAACTATATATATATATATATCATCATGTCGTGCTGGTAGCACGGATATCCCTGACCCTCTCTCGCCACTTTTCCCTATCGTTCATCGCTTCTGGCAGGTCTTCTGGACTACATCCCATATCCTCACATAGTTGCTGAATGTATGTTCGTGCTGGTCGTCCTGCTTTTGCTCGGCCATATGTGGGGGTCCATAAGAGTACATCACTTCTCCAGCAGTGTCCTGCATGTATGGTTCGTCTAACTAGAATAGTTTTCGTGATAGGAGGCAGGTGGCCGTACAGTTGGTGTCTTGTGGAGTGTTGCCGCCAGGACTTGTTCAAGATTGCTTGCAGCATTCTTGTGTAATTGCCGTCTAGCTTCTTCTCCAGCCATTTTGTTAGAGTCCATGTGGTGCATCCATATAGCAGTATCGATGCGACCGCTGCCTGGAAGAAACTGCGTTTCATTTTATCGGTTAGGTCTGATTTCCATATAATCGATAGCCTATTGATAGCTGTCCATGCTTTCGTTAACCTCGTGTCGATGTCCTTTTCGTTTGATGAGACGCTGCTTCCCAGGTAAGTGAATTTGTCTACTAGTTTAAGAGGGGTTCCGTTTAGTGTGGAGATGTCACCTGTTTGATTATAGCACATATATTCCGTTTTGTGCGCATTGACATAGAGGCCTATGCCTGCGGTTGCTCGTTCCAAACTATGCAGTAGTGTTTCGGCTTGGTTGGGTGTATTTGCCAGTATCGCTATGTCATCGGCGTAGTCGGCGTCGGTAATTGTTTTTGCGGGGTACCTTCTGCTTCTTTTCTTTGTCAGCTCGAAGCCGTTCTCTCTGATTTTATCGATCGATGTTCTAAGTACGTAGTCTAGACAAATGATAAAGAGGTACGGGGCCAGCGTGTTCCCTTGTAGTACACTTGCTACAATGTCGAAGTATTCTGTGTCTCCATCAGGTGATCGTATTTTCACTTTGGTGTTTCTATAGAGAATCGTTATTGCTGCTACGGTTTCTTTAGGTAGGCCGTATGCTAGTAGGATTTGTTCCATCTTTCCTCTGTGAATGGAATCGAAGGGCTTGGTAAAGTCGACAAATAGTAATGTCGCCTGTATGTTTTTTGCCTGTACACCTTCAAGGATTCTACGGATGGTTAATATTTGTGAGGTCGTGGATCTATTTCTTCGGAAGCCATTTTGGTTTTTCCTAAGCATGTTGTCTATTTTGGGTTCTATGCGGTTTCGTAGTAGGGCATTGTAGATTTTGGCTGCTATGCATGTAAGTGTTACGCCTCGGTAGTTTTTGGCTAAACCGAGGTCACCCTTTTTAGTGAAGGGTAGGATGCATCCCTTCATCCATCTGTCTATCGGATTTTGATTATAGACTGCGTTGCAGTGTCGGAGCAGTATGTCGTCGAATTGTCTGGCTGATATGCTACAAAATATAACCAAACTAATCCAAATCATTTTAATCACGAGACTGGGTCACCAAGTCTATTTTTAAAGTCAGTGTTTCCCAACGGAGGCTGAACTGCTGTATGATGAGTGGCCGATGACAAAAAATATTTATGACGGAGAGCGTTATGAGATATGCGGGAGCCGTTACTTACATAATTATAAAGTATATTTTGGAGGAAGTAAAAGGCATCAAAAAGTTTTGAATCGACGGTTCTTAATGAAAAATAGTTGAGAAACGTCAGTTTAATCTTGACTTATCGATAGCTCTATTGATAGGCTTAAATACGTTGGATCCCCAACGGAAAGGACAGAAACCTACCAAAAACGTGTAGGAGAATGGACCTGTATTTAGTATTTAAGTTCCCCAACTATTTTGATGTTGAGTTTAGATATTTAAAATAAGGGTTTAATATAGTATAGACATAATACAATATAGGCACATGGATAAAGTATTAAATGAAGGAAGCCAATGAAATAAATGAGTGAAGATACGAAACAAATAAAAGTTGTAAAACGGCGCGGACAAAATGAACATTTAAACAAGGCGACGAACAAAAACAAATTTATATTCTCCAACAATAAAACTTACATTGATACATAAAAATATTACTAACTCTACTAACAAAATAATAGTGTGTGTATATGTGTGAGCTCGTGTGTGTGTGTGTGTGTGTGTGTGTGTAACACAACTAAGCTATAAAAGAATTACATGTCCTTTTTTCATGATTAGAAACGGGCAGTTTCTCAGAGACTGGAAAGCGTCTCATAGTCATTGTATATGAATGTCTGCGAGGCCCATCCATGGTGTTGCTTTTCTCTCCTGTTGATTCACACTGAAGGGAGTGTGTTGCTGCTGCAAAGAAATTTGGTAAAAGAGAACAAGGGTGTTTGAAGACGACGTATTTATAGAAAATACGCCTCTTGTAGGTGGCTCAAAGACGCAGGACTTGAATTTACGCGCGGACGTAGTTTTAGACATGTCACGTGGTTCTCCTGGCCAATGGTTTTCCGAGACTGAATATGTGAGCGTCCACTCTCTTTGTGGGAACAAGTGGCATACCGCCCAAAATAATTTATAGGAGTGTAAAAAGTCCTATAAACGGTTGTCCTTGTTATCACATTAAGTAGCATCTGATGGTGAGGCTCCAATTCTGGACATCTGGAGAGTGAGGAGCTTTTCTTTATTGCCATTACTTCCAGGTCCACTCCTAGTAGTAATACGAATAGACCTATTTAAAAATTATTTGTATTAGATAGGACCGTATAAAAAACCTATCAAGAAATAAGTACACAGAAATGTAATTTTTCAATGTATAATATACGCGATTCCCTAACCTTTAGAATAAAATAACCCTAGACGGATTGACATACCGTTAAAATCAGTCAACCAATCGTTCAATTTACTTACAGAAAGTCACAAGGCCAAAAGTGGGGCTAGGAAGACTGTGCCGCGCCAATCCTCTAAGTGAAATGTACTTGAATCACCGTCCGAAATTCTGGCTTTTAATGGAACGGTGGCACTGGAGGGGACATAGATATTTTAAACACGTGTCGCCAAGATTAATATATAGCTTTACATTCCAAGTGTCATGGGTCACCTTGATGGCTGTAAAAATAAATGAATTTGAAAATCAAGATAATTTATTATATAAATTATGCTTATTATTTTTAGAATGAATTTTAAAAAATATTTAAAGACTTTCCTTTAAAATTACGAAAGGTTTTATAAATTTTATTTTAAAAAAATTATTATTCACTTCGGAGCGTTTATTTTCCTCTACATTAACATGAAACAGCAGAGATGGCGGCGGCCGTCGTAAGACGATGTGTGAGTTTCCCGGCCGCTTTTAGAAAGAGATTTATCTATGAAAACACCAACAGTAGGATTATCTCTTTTACCCATTGTCGCTGTTTTACTTCTAGGTAAATTTTTAATCAAATTAAAAACGTGTTTATATTTTATTTCATGAAAACCCCTGCGCCATGTGTTTGTTTATTACATTTTAAGTGCAAACAAAATATCTTTATTGTTTTTTCTTCTTCTTTTAAATGCATTATCTTGTTTATTTATATTGAATTCTTTGTTTTGTTATTGTAAATATATTTTTAAAATATATGTTAACTCTTATTCTACCTATTGTTATTATTCCGATTATTTTTCCATTTAAGTAACAATCGTTCGTAGCGAAGTCTATATTAAAAAGAAAAACGGTTTCTTGTATTTGCTATGGATGGCGAGTTGTGTAATAACAGATTTACTGCATAACCGCTTTTTTAAAAAAAGTTATGAGTTATATTACTCTAGTCAAGATTTGTATGTGATTTTTTTTTTGTTGGTCCAAAGAAAGAAAAAAGTAAATATTTCAAAATAAATAGGTCCACTGAGAGATTTTTTATTTTTTTTAAAGAATTATTTATTTATAATTCTTAAAAAAAAATGCAAGTTTCTTAGTGGACCTATTCATTTCGAAATATATATAAACTGAAGTCTTTCGAGTTTCTATTAAGTTGGTGGGATATGTGTGATATTTGACTCTTAAGAAAGGAAAAATGAACCGTTCAGAGTTCATTTCGGGGTGGCCACACGCACATATATCAATCTGGATTCGTTTCTATATTACATGAAAATTTAGTGGACTAGGCTAAGATTCAATACAAATAATAATAATTTAAAAAAAAAAAAAAAAAATTAGGATCTTAAATTGATTCGTCTTTCCAATAGGAAGTATTTTTCTTTTATTTTTCTAATTGATAAAGAAAAACAAACAAAAAAACAAAAAACATCCAGATATTGGAATCTACAGAATCGTATTTTCAGATACCTTTTCAAACCCCAAATAAGTACTTGTTTCCCTAATGAAATGTGTTGTCACTCTTCCCAGTGCACACAACTGAGCTATCTGCACAAATGATTATGCATGGTCCTGCTCATAAAAAAAATAAAAAAATTAGAAAATTAAATTATTTCCCAATTTTTTTTTACAAATAATTTTTGCTTGCTTTTCATTCAGAAGTACTTCCTCTGGTACTTGTCTAAAAATGTCTAAACCTTTACATATATCACAAGGAGTTGATATTCGATTAAACAAATCACCCAAATCATATTTCAACATTTAATAACCCATAAGGAATTGGTATGCCATTAAACAGACCGAACTAAAACAGTCAACTTAAACCTGTTAAAACTTTTGGGACTTCCTCTGGTACTTGTCTAAAAATGTCTGCAGTAATATACAAAAACAAAATGCTTATTGGGGGAATAAATAAGATATAATAAATAATTCCAGATAAGAAAAAGTTCCAATCATTTGTTTAATTTTATATTTAAAAAATTTTTCTTTTTTCATTTTAGTCTTTATGTCCCCTTAATGTAATGGTTATCTGCTTAGGAGATTGTACCAATAATGGGAAAGGCATGAACCCTTTTCTTCCCCAGTTATGGGTTAAATCATACCACTGCTGTTCTTCTGTAAAGATGACTTTGACATTAAATAACCCACAAAGGTTGATATGCCATTAAAACAATGAACCCAACCCAAACCAAAAGGAAATATCTTGCAATCTGCTATGTTTCTATGTTCTTAGCGGATGAGAGGAGGGAAAGACTAAAAATTAAATCAAATTGCGATAGCGTTTGTTTATAATAATAATAGTATTTACAAATTAATTACCTTATTTGAGAGTCATTCAAAATGTTCTAAGCCTCTCCTAGAAGGATCAGAGAGCTAGAAGAGTCCAGGAAATGTCAATCCAATCCTTTTTAGCTGTTGTCATCATTCTTTGAAGATACCTTGTTCACCCCCCCCCCCGATCTCACTTATAAATGTTCCACTATGTTTCGTCTTTCTGGGTGAGGCTTTGAATTCTTGAAAAAATCCTTTCATGCTTATGTAAAGAAATAAATTTTGAATATCTAGTTTTTAGGTAAAATTATTGGTACTTGTATATATCTTCAATAAAGAAACTTTCTGTAGTAATGTTAAAAAAAAAAATTATACAGAAATGTAATACTTACATTCACCATCCAATAGAATACACCAACTGCATCTCTACAAAGGACTAAGTCCACCCCAATGGGTGTCCTGGATATGTTAGTAAACAATTTGATGGCAAGACTCCTGTAATGCTAGAGCTTTGGGGAATGTGGAGTACCCCTTCATTGCCATTGCTCCCAGGTCCACTCTGACCCAGATTGGTAGCACCTGATAGAGTCCTATCAATGGGTCAAATAGCACTGTTTGGCATTTAAACTGAGTACAAACAAAGAACTTATGCTAAATTGACTTGTTTGAAATAGAATTGTTTGATCATTTAACTGTTTGTAAACAATTGACTGAGGTTTAATTGAATTGTTAGTTATACATTGCAATATTTGGAACTTAGTTGACTTATGCTAAATTGAATTGTTTGAAATAGAACTGTTGGTTCATTTCAGTGTGTGTATCTATAAAATGTGTTTACAAATCATATATTTGATTTATATGTAAAAACAGGATTTGGCATTAAATAACAAACAATACTTGATGTGCCATAAAACCAAACCATTTACCATCCAGATAAGGGTGAGAAGTTGATATGACATTTAGATAAATGAAAGTAAACTTTTCAAATTAACCAAATTTTGGTATTAAGTAACCCATTAAGAGTTGATATGTCTTTAAATAAACCAAACTGAACATTTACATATGTATCATAAGGAGTTGATATTCCATTAAACAAATCAAATGTTTACAAATGAATCAAATTTCGACATTTAATAACCCAGAAGGAATTGATATGCCGTTAAACAGATCAAACTAAAACAGTCAACTTAAACCTGGTTGCTGATATAGTTTTTGGGACTCCAAATGTAATATAAGTAAAAAAAAAAAAAAAATTTTAAAGTTACTCTCTTGTGGATGGTGAATGTAAATATTATACTTATATATAAATGAGGATCATTAAATAAGTTTCCAGACTTTTTTCGTTTTGGCACTTTTATTGATAGTACACACATGAAACTCTAGTCCCCTTCGAAGTAATCTCCTCCGGCTGCAATGCACTTGTTGTACCGTTCCAACAACTTCTAGAAGGCCCCATGGAAGTCCTCTTGTGTGAGCGTGTCAATGATCTTCGTCACAGCCTCTGAGCTTAGGGAATAAGCAAAAGTCACAGGGAGCAATGTCTGGACTATAGGGAACGGTGAGGAAGTGTCTTTATGACCATCTTGGTCAAATAGTCTGTGACAAAGATGGAGTTGTGGACTGGTGCATTGTCTTGGTGGAAATGCCACTGACCCAATTTGAACAGTCCTAGCCTCTTCCGACGGAATCTCTTCCTGAACTCCCTTAACACCTCAACATAGTAACCATAACCCTAACCCTTTGGCCAATCAACTCTGGTGTATTGACTTCCTTATTCCTCCCACACCTCTCATTATCCCTCAAAGACTCCGTGCCTTCCTTGAATCTCTTATGCCACTCAAAAACTGCTGCTTGATCCATGCAAGATGGTTCAAAAGCAGTCTGAAGCATTCCATACGTTTCTGTGACATTTTTTCCAAGTTTAAAACACAATCTTATTGCATATTGTTCTTCTAAAGTGTCCTCACGTCCAGATTGCATTTTTGAAATTCACCAGCTGTGACAATCAGGCGTTAGTAGGGTCTATTCCAATTGCTGCTGTAGCTGTTCATTTTAAGCTGAAATCATAAGAATTGGTCAGTCATCTCATAAGATGTATAGCAATAAGATACTGAATTTTCTATAGTCTACGACAATTTTAAATGCCTGTACAAAAAAGTCTGGAAACTTATTGAAGGCACCACATATATGTATATTCTTTTTTTGTGCATGATAGAAATTTTCTTTATTAGTGTTCTATAAAAGTACCCAAATATTGACATCTCCTAATGTGTAAATAATAAGTTAAGTTTAAATTCAGATATGACGGCAATGACTAGGACATGGAGACACTTGACTTTGTAAATTAATTCTATAAATTAAGGTTCAGTAACATATACATGAGTGTATATGGGGTTTTATTTCCTATTTCATACTGTTTCTCAACTTTGTATTCTTCATTTGACTAACCAACCTTTGATTCTTGCCCGAATGGAAGAATAGGAGGGGAGACAGAGAGAAAGAAAAAAATGAAAAATTCAAAGCTACGTTAGTAGGTGCACGTTATTCAGTGTTGCTGTCATTTAAATAAATTTACATGGATCGTTCAAAAAGTTCCAAACCTCAAGTAGAAAGAAGAGCCGTAGTTGAAAATTTTTATTTTGCAGTAATAAGCTTAGAAAAGTAGAAAAACTACTTCGGATTTTTGTCTTAATTTTTGTGTGTTCGAGACTCAAACAAAGCAGAATGATTGTGTGCATGTATCATGAAAACTCTGTGTGTGTGTGTGTGTGTGTGTGTGTGAGGTATATAAAAATGATATGTTCGTATGATATATAAAAATGGCAAGTGTGTATGTAATACATGAAAAAGTGTGTGTATGGCATTAAAATAATATATATGAGTGGTCCAAAAAGTTCTAAACCTCATCCAAAAAGAAAAGCCAGAGCTTAACATTTTTATATATATATATATATATATATATATATAATCATCATCATGTCACGCTGGTAGCACGGATATCCCTGACCCTCTCTCGCCACTCCCTATCGTTCATCGCCCTTGGCAGGTCCTCAGGACAGCATCCCGTATCCTCACACAGCTGTTGAATGTATGTTCGTGCTGGTCGTCCTGCTTTTGCACGGCCATATGTGGGGGTCCATAGGAGTACATCACTTATGAGCTCGTCCTTGCTTCTCCAGCAGTGTCCCGCGTGTCTGGTTCATCTTACTTGTATAGTTTTCGTGATGGGGGCAAGTGTCCATATAGTTGGTGTCTCGTGGGGTGTTGTCACCAGGACTTGTTCAATACGGCTCTCATCATTCTTGTGTAATTTCCGTCTAGTTTCTTCTCCAGCCGTTTAGTTAGCGTCCATGTAGTGCCTCCATATAGCAGTATCGATACAACCGCTGCCTGGAAGAAACTGCGTTTCATTTTATCGGTTAGGTCTGATTTCCATATGATCGATAGCCGTCCATGCCTTCATCAGTCGTGTGTCGATGTCTTTTTTTGTTGATGAGATGCTACTTTATATATATATATATAAAAACTAATTCGGGTTTCTGTTTTAATTTTTGTGTGCGTGAGGCTCTCACAAAAGTGAGAGATGTATACAGTGTGTGTGTGGGGGGGTGTATATAAAAAACATGTGTAAGTATGATATATAAAAAAAATTATGTGTTAGCATAATACATAAAAATTAAGTGTGTGTGGTGTTAAAATGATATATGAGAATTATTCAAAAAGTTCTAAGCTTCAGTGAGAAAGAGGAGCCATTGCTGAACAATTTTATTTTTGTTCCATACTACCGCTTCTTATAAAACGAGAAAATCTAATTCAGATTTTTATAAGAAGTAGGAGCAGAAATGTTCAGGGGAGTTCACGTTGTGTAATGACTAACATACTGGACTGTGGCTTCGAAATAAGTGAGTTTATACTCCAATCACAATATTATGTTCACTTTCCGACTTGGAAAGGGTTTGAACCTCTTCATCCCTCCAGCAATGGATTAAATAGTATCATTGCTGTTCTTTGAAAGAAAGGATAGTTTTGGCATTAAATAACCCCTGAAAGTTTATATGCCATTAAAGCAAACTAAAAATGTTCAGCTATACTCTTCTTTCTGGTTGATGGCCCATTCGGCTGGGACTGTAGAATACACTGACTGCATCTCTGCGGAGGGGTAAGACTCCTCCAACAAGTGTCTTGGATGTAACACTAAACAATCTGATGATGGGGCTCCAGTAATGCTGGAGCTTTGGGAAATGCAGAGTACCTCTTTATTGCCATTGCATCTAAGTCCACTCTAACCTGGAATGGTTGCACCTGATAGGGTCCTATCTATAGGTTAAATAGAACTAAACTCTGTACTTGTGCTAAACTGAATTGTTTGAAATATGTTTTTATGTATAAAAATGGATTTGGTATTAAATGACCTACAATGGTTGATGTCCCATAAATCCAAACCAAACCAACTTAATTTCCTGTTAATTGACCCGAAAAGGGTTAATACGCTGTAAAACAAAATATCCAACTTACCAACTTTCTGGGTGTGGCTTAGAACTCTTAACAACCGTTGTATATAGTAACAATAGTTTAATTGTTGTGAAAGAAGACACTTTTAAAAACTTTTTTTCATATATTTAAAAACAAATATATTGTTGCACACATTCCTCAGTGATATGTTACACATTGAATTGTGTCAAAAAAGTTATTTACTAAGCTTAGGAGAGTTCTAGCGTACACAAACGCAGAAGTATAGGGCACCTTGTGAGAATGAAACTCATCATTAATAACCTGCTATCTTAACTTACTACCCATTATATCAAGTGACTGCCCTGTCAATACTGTCTAGTTTACACTGACTATAAAACTCCCCCAATGGTTGTCTTGGATATGACACAAAAGTACATGTGATAGTGAGGCTCCATTTCTTGTGATTTGGGAAATGAAGAGTACCCCTGCATTGCCAATATTCTGAGTATGACACTAAACTGCAATTTATGGTGAGGCTCCAGTTCTACTATTATTCTCAGACCCACTCTGACCGGGAGTGGTAGTACCTGTTAGGGTCCCATCATTCGTGTTTGATAGGACTTTGTGCTAAAAAAACGCTCTTAAGAAACAACTATACAAAAAATGTAAATATTTACGTGATTCCCTAACCTCTCGGCATAGAATAACTCTAGACAGGTTGTCAGGTCATTAAAATCAATCATTACACCTAATAAGACTTCCTTAACAACAACGTATAGTTTAGATTTGGAACAAAGCTGCTAGTGGTGAAGTGGCTAATGTTCAGGATTGCAACATCTTGATAAGCAAGTTCAAACTCCAGTCATGCTATTATATTTACTTTTGAACTTTACCCTTAGGAAAGGCATGAACCTCCTTATTCCTCCAGCTATGGGTTGAATAGTATGATTATTGTCTTTCTACTAGGATGGCTTTGACATTAAATAACCAGTGAAGGTTGATATGCCATTAAACCAAACCAAAGTTGCAAGTATAGACCCTTAATGCGGAGTGAACTGTCTGTCTAAAAATAATTGATCCTTAAGACAAGCTTGCCAACCATCGTTAGGTGACTGCTTTGATTTGGCACAAGGTTGAAATTATATAATGACACCTTATGAGAATCAAGATCCTTTGTCTGTATTAGTTGGTCTGTGAGCTTGCTGACCCTTCTACTGCAATAAAACACCCCAAAAATAAGCATATGTGATGCGTCCAAAAATTCTATTTCATGTTCATTATAATCTCTAGTAAAAAAAATTGAACAGTTGTATTTAACCTGAAGATGGGACCCTAACAAATACTACCTCTATGGGTCAAAATGGATCTGAGAGTAATGGTAATTAAGGTGTGTGTGTATGTGTGTGTGTCTCTCTCTCTCTATCTGTATAATACCTACAGAGCCAGAAGTAATCTACCTAAGTTTCACCTAATGGATCATCAGGATAATTCTGACTGTAGAGAGTTTGTTTCTGTCTACTTAGTCTGTTGATCACTTTTGTTTCAGCTTAGGTAACTGCTTTTAGTTTTATTTTTTTGACTAGGTATTATGGTGTTGATTATTTTCTAGCAGTACAAATGTTTTTTTATCTTTTTATATTTTATTGAATTTTTTTCCCCAGAAATTAGATTGTCATTTTTTTTTTTTTTTTTTTTTTTTTTTTAATTTAAAATTGTATCATCTGGGTTTTTTCACACAGTCAGAATTAGGGAATAGGTATAAAAATAAATGTGTGTGTGTGTGTGTGTGTGTGTATATATATATATATATATATATATATATATATACACTTCTTTAAGAAAAACAACGAAACCGGTCACATAGGATTATAAATTTATTTCCATCCTGTTACGCATTTTTGAAATTTCCAAAAACACAAACAAAAATTAACAGAACTTCTTCAGATCTTTTTGATAAAAAAACTAGAATAGACACAGAAGAGTGGGAGGGGTTAGAAGAGGGGTGAAGAGTTATCTCCTCATTAAGTCCACTTCCGTTTTAAATTTTAATTTCGGTTAGAAATGTAGTAAATTTATTTAAAAAATTTTTTAAAATTTTTTCATTACATTTTAACCTAAATTACAGATTTTATATTGAATTAGATTTAAACTTTAATTAATAACCTCACTTAATAATACATTAATAGATATATTAAACTAAAACAAATATTTAATTTATTTAACTCCGGTTTAACTGGACCAAGGAATACTATATATATATATATATATATATATATATATATATATATATATATATATATATATATAATGCAAACGCTCTGTGAGTTTTGTTTTTTAAACTTGGAAGGAAAAAGAGATGTAACAATAGCCAGAGATCGAGCACTCGCATAGATTTATATGATATTCCTCATATATTCTATAAACGAATAATCTGCACCCACCGTCTTCAGACGCTGACTGGATATTACTTATATATATATATATATATATATATATATGGTACAAACTTGAAATTGTGATGTCACCTTGTGAGAATTAAGAGCATATAAGATGTGTTCAAAAAGTGTTGAGACTGAAATGGACTATGAAGGAAGTTCAAATTCTGGACAAGGTAGAAGAATAGACCCCCCCTCCACCACCAAAAGAGTGTCCTAGATACGACACTAAAGTACATCTGGTTATGAGATGTAGAATATCTCTTATTATTATTACTTCCAGGTCCACCCTGACTCAGAGTAGTAATACTTGTTAGAATCCTATGTCAAATAGATCTGTTTGAAAATTATTTGTATTAGATAGGAATACTTGAAATCATTTGGCAGTATACAAATTATTTGTATTAAGAACTTGCTTGAAACTAAAATTTTGTGCAAACAAATTATTATAGATAAATAAAAAAAAGGAAATTAAGAAAAAAAACAAAAAAAAAACAGTAATTGTATTGGAATGTTGATGAAAATATGAACAGTTTTGATTCTATTCAAACATTTACAAATTAATCAAATTTTGGCATTAAATAATCCATGAGGGATTGATATGTCATTAAATAAATCGAACCAAACCAAATCATTCCAATGTGATTTATCAGAGGGTAAATTTCAGATGATATGGTATGATAAGTCGATCTCTCGATTTTTATTGCCCAGTCGGCTAGGAAGGCCGTAGAACATATCGACTGCACCACTGCTGAGGGGTACTCCCCCCCCCCCAACGAGTGTCCTGGATATGACACTAAACAATCTGATGCTGGAGCTTTGGAGAATGCGGAGCACCCCTTCATTGCCATTGCTTCCAGGTCCACTCTGACCCGGAGTGGTAGCACCTGATAGGGCCCTATCTATGGGTTAAATAGAACTAACTGCATACTTATGCTAAACTGAATTGTTTGCATTAGAACTGTTTGACTAAACTAAATAGCTTGAAATAGAAATGTTTTTGACCTTTTAACTGTACTTACATTTAAACTGCATGCTCATGCTAAACTGAATTGTTTGAAATGGAGCTGTTTTTGACATTGAAACTTTATTTACACTAAACTGAATTGTTTAATATAGAACTGTTTTGACATTTAACTTTGTGTAAAGAAAATCTGTACTTATAGTAAACTGATTTAGCTGAATTAGAACTGTTTGTCTAAACTGAATAGCTTGAAATAGAAATGTTTTTGACAATTGAACTGTGTACTCTTGCTAAACTGAATTGTTTGAAATAGAACTATTTGCATAGAAATGGATTTGGTATTAAATAACCTACAAAAGGTTTATGCCATAAATCCCAACCAACCAACCGTCACAATTTTTAGCTCAAAATTCTGGGTACAGGTTGGCCCTCCCTACCAATATTAAGTAGACTTGTGACGTTCAAGTTAGTGTTTACAGTCAGTGTGTCAACCTTTGGAAACAGTGTGATATGGTGTTAATATGATAGTTAATTTGTATTACAATTTGATGATTTCAGATTAATCTCTGTCTTAATTGGTTAAATATGTTCACCAAACACAAATTTAAGTTGGGAATATTTTTGGTAAATGGTGTATGTCGATTGTTAGGAATCCTATTCCACTGGTTGACAAATCTGGTATGTGTGTGTGTGTGTGTGTGTGTGTGTAAAGGTTTTGATTTTAGTGCTGCCGAATAAGTTGTAATTTCTTTCAGGCTTAAAATGTTGATTTATATGCCACAATTAAAGGTAATTTGTTTGGAATTATGAAAATTAGTAAGTAAAGTTGGCGACCGTAGTCGAAGGCAATCAGAAGGCTCCTTTTCAATAGCTACTATACCAAGGTGTAGGGGAGGGCGTTACTCCTTTCCCTGGATTGCTCCACTTTACCCTCTATAAGTACCTTATGTTGCTGAGTGTTAAGCAAGGAGGTATCAAGTACCATTTTTAAAGTCTTTGGTATGACGTAACCTGGGATTGGTATGACGTGACCATTGGCAAACCCTCTACCCACTAGGCCAATGAAAATTAGTAAGTACTTATAATTCACACACTTTAAAATACATAAACCTTACCAAACCATAATTGATGTTTCATAGTCATCTGTTTGACCATGAGGTCATACATGAACAAGTGGGGTGGGTGGTATAACATAGCCTTTATTACTCATGACTAGTGATCTCTGTCGTTCTTGAATTGGAACTAAAGGCTAGCATCCTGGTAGCCAAAATGGTCACATGACCTGCAACACTCTTCATTGGTCCCTATTGAGTTAAATGGGCAGTCAGAGATGCCCGATCCAATCATTTAGCTGGTCATGTCAAGCCTTCACACCTTTGTGATTGTCCCGACCATATTCTTCAAATTGCTCTTGTGACAAACTCTCATTCTACTCTTTTTAACTTGATGGTGCAAGAAGGCAGTCACTGAGTGGTCAGTCATTTTGAGAAAAACAAGACTTAGAGTGTACCGGATATGACAGCTGCATCTGATAATGAGTCTCCATTCTTAGAGTTTGGGGAGAGTGGAGTACCCTTTCATTACCATTTCTCATTCTTGGATCTAATTCTGTTAACCATGATCAGGTACAAGTGTTAAGCTATTCCCTATATTTGGCTGTAGTTGGGTCAATGGAATTCGAAGAATCTACTCTTGTGGATTTGTTAAAAGAGTCAGTTTGAATTTGTGTGTTGGCTCTCAAGTTCAACATTTAACACCTGAAGAAGGCACCAGCCGAAACGTTGAGTATAATGATGATGATGAAGACAGTTGTCTGAATATTCTAAGATATAAAACTTATCTAGCTAGCTTCATCTCAGAAATTCAGATAAATCATTCTGTGCAGTGTTTTTTTTTTTTTTTTTCTTTTTCTTTTTTTGTAAATGGTCCTTTTAAATATGAATAATTTTTTAACAGATTTACTTGAGTCATAGATGGGACTCTGCTACCCCTCTAGCTGTATCAGAGTGGACTAGGGAGTAATGGCAATGAAGGAAGTATTCCACACTACCCAGATCTCTAGAACTGAAACCTCATGATTTAATGCAGTTTCGTGTCATACCTAGGACTCCCTTTTTTGGGCGGGGGGAGTTTTATTGAAAATAGGATTGTTTAAAATTAGACATTTACAAATGAATTAGATTTTGGCATTAAAAACCCATAAGGAGTTGAGGTGCTGTTAAATTAACAACAACAACAACAAAAAATAATATCTAGCCTTTGCCCCATACACATCTTGTCTGGCTACAATTGTTAAAATTCCTTCTGAATTTCCATCTTCCACTTAAAAATTGATTTATTTATTTATTTTTTTTTTGTAGTGGGAGGTTAGCCATTTATTTTATTGACTGATCAAATTTTTAAAATTTTTTTAAATATTTTTTTTTATTAAATTTCTTTTGAAGATGAATGAATAATATAAATAAAATCCATGGAAACTAGTCATTTTTTGGGGCGGGGGGTAAATTCTGACCCAGCTCCGTCTCCATGGTGAGGCTTGAATGAAAGAGAAAAAAAAAAGCTATTTGTCCAGAATAGTCCACGGAGGGGAAAAAAAAATCTCCTTTGTAATGTACAATGGTCGACTTTGAACGACCTTTCAATACCGCAAATTTCTTTAGCAGGTTATTTTGAAGAAATTTGAAAATGTGTTAACAGAATATGAGGCAAGGTAATAAATAAAATAGATGACGAGATCGTGTTGGAACATATTTCATTTACAAGAACGTACTTTTCTCACAAGGCTTTGACTTGATTTGTTTATGGTTTATTCTACTTTTTTTCCTTTTTTTGCTCGTATGTCCTTCCGTAGATTGAAAGAGCTGGCTGTTCTTTATTTTTTTTAACCCATCGTGTTGCAAATTCAAAAATACGTTAGTTTATTAACATAAACCTACATGAAAGGTTTTTTTTTAAAAAAGGTCACTCGTGTTTGTATAGACTATTGTTTATTGTTTTTCTTAATAGACATTTTGTTTTTGGTATTAAATTCAGGTTATGCCGATTGTCTTTTATTTTAAATTAAAAAGAACAAAAAACAAACAAAACTTTTATTCTATAAAAAGAAAAGATAAATTACACTTGACATTTTTATTAATGTCATCCTTGAAGATTCGGTTAAAAAAACTCCAGTAATTTTGGCTTAAAATTTATATTTCTTGTATTGTTTAATCTTCTCTATTTGGAAATTACTTTCATTTCTTTCGGAAAAGTTTTTCCTTTTTAAAATAAAATCGAGTAAAGTGGTTTGGAAGTGGGGGATCGGTTTACAATGTGTGTACTATTAAAAAATGGCCCCTGACTTTGTGTACAAATTCACGACAGTTTATTTTTAATTTATCAGCTTAAATTTAAAAATAAACTGGACTTTGATTTTTTTCTTTTAATATGCCGACGTTTACGAATTTATGGAAGTTTATTAAATAACTTTTCTTTTTTTCGATGGGTTTAATCCATTCATTGAACTTATAACATTAGGACATAGATTTTTTTTTTTTTTTTTTTTTTCGAAGAGAAAAACAGGTTCTCTTTAATATTTCACCTTTTTTGTTAATCACTTTTTTAACACTAAAAGTTTCATATAAAACAATTTTTATTTATTAGAACGCTTTCAAGGATTATTAACTATATTTATTTATTTATTTATTTATTTATTTTATTTATTTTATTTTTTTTTAGAGTAACTCTTTTCTTAAATTTTTCATGACCAAAATTTTCACTGTTAATATAAATTGATTAAAAAATTTTTTTTTTCTTATTGATATAAACTTAGGGTTGACGTTTTCATAACATCTGCAATCTAATCCTTACGTGCAGAGAAAAAGAAAAATACGTGTTTATTTTTTGTTGTTCCTTTCAAGTTTCCATACTTAAAAATCATGGACATTACAGACCAATAAAAAAAGATAGCTTCTTGCATAAAAATTCACTCTAAGAGGTCATTTTGTCATTATTTCGACTTAGTAGATCCCCATTTTTAGAAACACTTCACCTGTTTTCACTTTTAAAATAGAATATTATTGAAAATGAAAAGCCAAATTTTAACTATTACTCAATAACCTGCGGAAGGTAACATTTATTTTACATATTTGTAAAATGTTTGTTTTAATTCAAATCAAGATGCTAATTATTATTTGTGTGGCTTAACTGTGAAATTTCAGCTTAAAATTCACTTTGTTTAATCAGGCTCTGAACTTTTTGATTCGCATAAACAGAAATGAAATTAATTCAGAAAATAAATTTATTGAAAATTATAAAACAAAATTGTAAATTGTTATTCATTTTTAAATAAAGAAAATGACTTTTTCTTTAGACAATGTTGCGGAGGCTATAGTACCAATGACTGAATATTGTCTTCATGTGTTTGTCATATTTGGGTATTATGATTTCCATTAATATTATATGAGTGAAAGATAACAATTTAGACACATGTAGCAGAGAAAATGTTGGTAGTTCAATAGTTCCTCATGCAGAACAATGTAAGAACAATTCACGATGAATTTACAGCATTTTATTGGTTGAGCAAACTTTATAGTATGGATACAAAGATGACATGAAATTTTGAAAGAGTACGTAAAGAGTGTATACAGAGAAATGGCCTAATATAACTGAAAGGATCTTTAAAATAAGTTTATATATGTACGTATAAGAGAAGATAGAAGTTTTGAATGATGACTTATCTGTTTTAGAAATGTTTTTGTGTGCCATACGGCATGAGGTTGTTGGGGGTGTAAAGCTCCTGTGTAGACAGGAGCACACGGGCACTGCTAGCATCATGGGTGAAAGTGCATTTGATGATTTTATGGGATACACATTTTTTCTAGTCTTAAAAAAAGCAATAAAAACATACTTAAGAACATTCTAGAAATTTAGGATCAAAACCGTATTAGCATTTAAGTTACATTTTTATATTTTTCAACCAATCAGCTAAAAACATAGAATAGAACATTCTAGAAACTTAGAATCGGAAGTGAACTAACAGAAAATATTTAGGCTCGAAAATAAAATAGTAAAATACAAATCTGATTGGTCAATAGATGTCTACGTGCCAAAAGTTTAGGACGATTCTTTGATCCACCTGTAGGATATAAATAACACAGAGTTAGGGAGCCAAAAACACAGACGAAGACAAGCCACTAAGCCAGTAAAGCAGTAACCAATACTCTGTCTGGCAAATTCCTTTCCTTCCTCAACTAAAGTTCATGACCTCTCTTCAGATGGCCGAGAATCACATTCAAAAGAAAAACCCGACAAACTTTCTTTCATCAACGCGACACGCTGTCGCCACAATCATAAAACCCGCTATGAACTTAATGCAAGTAAGAACGACTTATTTACGGACTCCGTGAACATACACACACCTTTAAAACAAATTTATTTTCTTCTTGCCAAACTTTATTTTCCAGAAGGCCATTTACACATCATGTATTTTATTTGTTTTCATATTCTGTTATATGCATATTAAATTGTTTGTTGTTTAATATTGTTGTGTTCTATTCCATTTCTTTTACGCGATTGTAAAGTTTTGTGTTGTATTTGTGGTGGGAATAATTTAGAGAGCAATACCCGTAAATTATGGACGCACATCTACTGAAATAACCAAATTACATACAACCCCCACAATTTAAACCATGCTGCTTAGTGGCCATTAGCAAAACTATTTGGTAGACATAGGAGGTAATAACTTTTAATGTCACCTAGTGGCAAATAGCAGAACTTTTCTGCTGGCAAGGGATGTAACCCCCATAATGACACTGAATCTTGCAATAAGGTTTTCATATTTCTATCTATATTGAGTATTGTTTCTTTGTTTATGTATACCAAACTTCTACTTCAGCCAGAGTGTAGTATCTGTGCACTCTGTCTAGAGTCAAATTATTATTGACTCTTTCGCTGTTGGATCAGAAAGTATTATCTCTACCTGTGGATTGTTACCCTTCTAAACAAAACTGCAGGATTAATGATAAGTTGGCCAACCGTAGTCAAGGACTACCAAAAAGCTCCTTTTTCAATAGCTATTACACTGAGGTGTAGGGGAGGGTGCTACTCCTTTCCCTGGATTGTTCCACTTATTCTTGATCCGTACCTTATAATGCTGAGTGTTAAATATCAAGTACAATTTTTGAGTCTTAGATATGACTCAGCCTAGGATTAATAAAAAAAAAAAAAGTTGGCGACTGTAGTCGAGGGTGTCCCAAAGGCTCCCTTTTCAATAGCTACTACACCAAGGTGTAGGGGAGGGCGCTACTCCTTTCTCTGGATTGCTCCACTTTACCCTTATCCATACCTTATAATGCTAAGTGTTAAGCAAAGAGGCATCAAGTACCATTTTTTGAGTCTTTGGTATGACTCGACCAGGGATTGAACCCAGGTCTCCCGGGGCATTGGCGAACACTCTAACCATCATGCCAATGTCTGGTCCTAATAAGGATTAATAATACTATTTAAATATTAATCTCTTTTTTTTGAAAATCCACCTTTGTCTTTAAATGAATTTAAAGTGAGCCAAGTACTCAATCATCGTTCATGTACTGCATACAGCACAAAACTATATATATCTGATGGTGAGGTTCAAGTTCTGTAGATTTGGGGAGTGTGGAGTACCCCTTAATTGCCAGGTCTTCTCTGATCTGGAATGATAATACCTTTTTGGGTCTGATCTTTTCATCTAATAGATTTGTTTAAAAATTATGTGTTTGATAAGGATATTTGATGCCATATAACTGTAAATTATTTGTGTTAAGAATAATTACTTGAAGCTATAATTGTTTACTAAGGATGATGATTATTATTATTAGTTACTTGAAACCATATAACTACGGAAAGAAGTAGCGTCCTCTCTTACCCTTTGGTGTAGTCGCTATTGAAAAAAAGAACTTTTGAGTCACCCTCGACTAAGTTTGCCAACTTTATTAAATAGAAATGATCACTTGAAACCATATAATTCTTAGTGTTAGATAGGAATACTTGAAACTATAAAATTTTTAGTATTAGATAGGAATACTTGAAACCATATAATTATTAGTATTAGATAGGAATACTTGATATCATATAACTGTAAATTATTCGTATTAAGTGTAGTTACATGAGGTTATAATTATTTATTACGGGCCATTGGTCTAATGAGTAGAGTGTTTGCCAATGGTCTGGGAGACCGGGGTTCAATCCCAGGTTGAGTCATACCAAAGATTCAAAAAATGGTACTTGATGGCACCTTGTTTAGCTCTCAGCATTATAAGGTTAGGATCAAGGGTAAAGTGGAGCAATCCAGGGAAAGGAGTAGCACCCTCCCTACACCTCGGTGTAGTAGCTATTCTATTGAAAAGGGAGCCTTTGGGTTACCCTCGTCTAAGGTCGCCAACTTTAATTTAACTTATCATTAGTTATGTAACTCTATACAACTGTATGCAAATGATTTGTATTAGATAGGAATACTTTATATCATATAACTGTGCAAAAAGACTCGTAACAACTACACAAAATTGCCCAGTCAGCTGGGAAGGCTGTAGAATACACTGACAGCTCCTCTGCAGAGACCCCCCCGCAACGAGTGTCCTGCATATGACACTAAACAATCTAAGGGTGAGGTTACAGTAATGCTGGATCTTTGGGGAATTCGGAGCACCCCTTCATTGCCATTGCTCCCAGGTCCACTCTGGGCTGGAATGGTAGCACCTGATAGGGTCCTATCTATGGATTAAATAGAACTAACTGCATACTTATGATAAATTGAATTGTTTGAATTAGAACTATTTGACTAAGCTGAATAGCTTGAAATAGAAATGTTTTTGACAATTGAACTGTGTACTCATGCTAAACTGAATTGGTTGTAATAGAACTATTTGCTTTTTTTGACAGTTTAAACTGCGTGTTTATGCTAAACTGAATTGTTTGAAATGGAACTGTTTTTTGACATTGAAACTGTACTTACACTAAACTGAATTGTTTAATATTGAACTGTTTTGACATTTAACTTTGTGTAAAGAAAATCTACTTATTCATATTTACCAACCCCTCCGCTTGGGCAGGATATGACCCAAGGTCAATTTTTAAAGCGGAGTTTAACAGGTTTGAATTCAGAGTTTTTCCTTCTCCTAGACTAGTTGCCTCACCAAGGTTGAAGAACCTAGTCTGCCCTACTATTTACCCATAGCTGGAGGGAGAATAATTGGATTCATACCTTTCCCAAGGGTATTAGTGTGATGTGAAATGCAATCGGTATCGTCCAGGATTTGAACTCGTGTCGCCGTGTCCATTTCCTACGAAGATAACCATTACACCACGGGCAACTCCAAGAAAATCTGTACTTATCGTAAACTGATTTAGCTGAATTAGAACTGTTTGTCTAAACTGAATAGCTTGAAATAGAAATGTTTTTGACAATTGAACTGTGTACTCCTGCTAAACTGAATTGTTTGAAATAGAACTATTTGCTTAAAAATTGATTTGGTGTTAAATAACCTACAAAGGTTGATATGCCATAAAATCCAACCAATCATTAAACAGTAAAAACTAGGTGAGGGGGATTAAATTTAAATTCTGTTGCATATGTTTATCTAATCGTTCTACCAAAGGCAGAATGTGACACAAGGTCAATTTTTAAGTGAAGTACAGCTGGTTTGACTTCTAGAGTTTTCCCTCTAGACTTGTTGCCTAATTAAGGCTAAAGAACCCAATGTGCCCTTCTATTTATCCTTAGCTGACTGACAACAGGAATTCATGCCTTACCCAAGGGCATTCGTGCCAAGTGAAAAATAAATAGCCACATCTAAGATTTTAATAGTCCAGTTGGTGAGGGCTGTATCATACACTTGATTGCATCTCTGCAGAGGGGTCCTGGATATGACATTAAACAATCTGATGGTGAGTCTCCAGAAAGACTAGAGCTTTGGGGATTGCAGAGTACTACTTCATTGCCACTGCTCCCAGGTTCACTTTGACTCGGAGTGGTAACACCTGATAGGGTCCTATGTATGGGTCAAATAGAACTGTTTGACATTTCAACTGAGTGCAAATAGATGACTTCTGCTAAATTGAATTGTTAGAAATAGAACTGTTTGATTATTTGACTGTGTGTAAACAAATGACTGATGTTTAATTGGATTGTAAGTAATCGATAGCAATATGTGAATCATTTAACTGTTGACTTATTCTAAATTGAATTGTTGCATCATTTAACCATGTGTGTCTACAAAATGTCTTTACAAATCATATATGATGTAAAAACAGGATTGCCCAGTCTGCTGGGGCTGTAGAATAGACTGCCTCTCTGCAGAGAGGTAAAACCCCTCTCCAACTATTGTCCTGGATATGACACTAAACTGTCTGATGGTGAGGTTCCAGTAATGCTAGAGCTTTGGGAAATACAGAGTACCCTTTCATCGCTATCGCTCCCTGGTTCACTCTGGCCTGGAGTGGTAGCACTTTATAGGGTCCTATCTATTGGTCAAATCGAACTAAACTATGTAAGTAAAAAGTAAAGTTGGCGACCATAGTCGAGGATGACCCGAAGGCTCCTTTTCGATAGCTACTACACCAAGGTGTAGGGGAGGGTAATACTTCTTTCTCAGGATTGACCCACTTTACCCTTGATCTGTACCTTATAACGCTGAGTTTTAAGCAAGGAGGCATCAAGTACTATATATTTTTTTTTTTTTTTTTTTTTTTTTGAGTCTTTGGTATAACTCGACCTGAGATTGAACCTAGCTCTCCCGGGTTATTGGCAAACACTCTAACCATTATGCCAATGTAAACTGAATTGTTTGAAATAGAACTGTTTTTGACATTGAGACTGAGTACTTATGCTAAACTGAATTGTTTGAGATAGAACTGTTTATATGTATAAAAATGGATTCGGCAATAAATAACCTATAATGGTTGATGTGCCATAAAACCAAACCAAACCATAAACAGGATTTGGCATCAAGTGACACACAATGTTGGATATGTCATAAAATCAAGCCAAACGAAATCAAGATTTTAACATGATCACCTATTCTATTTCTTATAAAAATGACTATTAGGCTGGGTGTGCTCCCATTATTACTGTTATAACTACCTACCTACCTACCTACTTTCACTCTTGGAATTTGGCATGTGTCACACTCGTGAGGTGAGCAGATAGCCTAAGCTAAATGAATCCTGATCTTTACCTCATACATGAATCCGATAAGTGAATGCGATTATAAAATACATTCCTAACACACCAGGTCATGACACTAACCGCCAACCACTGCTACTCAAAGATAACCAACTTCTTGAAAGTGATCAGGTGGCTCATACTCAAGGTCAGGTTCTTTTATTTTTGGCATGACAACCAGTTTAGGAGAAGAAAACTCTGAAATTAAACCAGCAGTACTCTGCTAGAAAATTGACCCTGTGTTATATCCTGCCTGTGGCAGTGGGGTGGTTGGGTATATGCGTTCAGGATATTTTATATTTCAAAAATTCCAAAAGAAACTTGAAAAGTTAAAAAAAAAAAAAAAAAAAAATTTTTTTCTTTAAGAAATCGCTATTTTAAGTAAGGAAATCTTGTGTGCATTAAAATTAGTTCACGAAAATCCGAAGTCCTAGCTCTCTCGTTTAACTCTGTGTGTGTGTGTGTGTGTGTGAGGTGAAAAGGTTTTGTCTTTCCTATAACAAATAAAGTGATAAAAGTAAATGGCTCATTATTTTACAAGGGGAGAGGAAATACGCAGCTGAATTGCAATTGTTTACTAAGGTTTTTTTAGTCTAGTTCACAGGCCGTATGTTACTGACAGTACCTATTATAGCTCATCTGAACAATCTGGGTCCCAGGTATCATTTAAAAAAAAAAAAAAAAAAAAAAAAAAAAAAAAAAAATTAGGGAAAATTTTGTTTAAAAAATCTTTTTTTTAATATGATTTTTAAATAAACTTACAAAAGAGCTATCTCTACATCTGTAATTTTTCAGTTTAGGAAAATATTGATTTTTTAAAATTTTTTAATTTTTTTTTTATTTTTCAAAATTAAAAAAAAAAAGCCTCTAGAAGGGCTATCCCATTTAGAACGTATACACTGTGTCAAAACAATCCTAAACTTTCCAACACCTTTTGTATACCAGTTAACAATTGATAGTTGAAGAAAACTGTTTGGATTCGAGTTATGTTGTAAACAGGAGTTGCTCTCAGTGTAATGGTTATAATCATAGAGGAATATAATTGGTAACTAGAGGTCAATTCCTTGATGAGATTGTTTGCATTTTATTTTTTGGTAATGCCCTTAAGAAAGGCACAAATCCATCTTGCATCTCTAACTCCCCCCTCGCAGCTTTGGATAAATAGCAGGGATGACTGGGTTTATTAGCTTTTAAGGCAACCACTCTAGGAGAAAGAAAATTCAAACTAGCTGTGCTTTGCTTAAAATTTGACATTGAGTTATGTGCTGCCTGTGGTGGAGGTGCTGGGTAAATACATCATACGGTGTAAACAGGACCCTGCTTGTAAAATCAGGAAAAATTATTTTTTTTAAACTCACAAATTTCAGGAGTCTTCTTCAATTAAGAATATATCATAGAAAAAAAAAAACGTGATTTTTTTTTTTTCTTTTTTTTAAAAAATAACTGGACCCAGATCCGTTAGATGCACGCCAGCTGTTACAAAATGGTCGCCCACTTGAGTACCTAATTGTTGCTTGTTGAGTTTCTACTTAAAGAAGCTGCTGCCTTCCTTTTACACTTTGGGGGTTCCAAAAACTTTGGTGTGCTCTAAACAAATTTTATTGCCTTAAAAATTGTAGTTCCTCTTCTTGTTTTTTTGAATTTGGTCTTTAAAGATAAAGTACGATGTTGGATAAAAGATGACGACTTCTGTTTTGTTTAACATCTACAAATAAAGCTATCAGGGCTATTGAGTAGAGTGTTTGCCAATGGTCTGGGAGATTGGAGTTCAATCCCAGGTTGAGTCATACCAAAGACTAAAAAAAAAAAAGGTACTTGATGCTGCCTTGCTTAGCACTATAAGGTAAGGATCAAGGGTAAAATGAAGCAATCCAGGGAAAAGAGTAGCACCCTCCCCTACACCTCGGAGTAGTAGCTATTGAAAAAGGAGCCTTCGGTTCACCTTCGACTACAGTTGCCAACTTATTCTATCAGGGGAAATTTTGTAACATTTTTCCCCATAAGTCTTGTCATCTACTGTAAATGATTAAATAGTTGGTGACCGTAGTCGAGAGCAACTAGAAGGCTCCCTTTTCAATAGCTTCTTCATTGAGGTGTAGGGGAAGGCACTACCACTTTCCCTGGATTGCTCTACTTAACCCTTGATACGTACCTTATATTGCTGAGTGTTAAGCAAGGAGGTATCAAGTACCATTTTTAAAGTCTTTGGTATGACGCGGCCTGGGATTGAACCCAGGTCTCCTGGGCCATTGGGGAACATTCTGTCGATGCATAAAAAGTAAAAGATTCTGGATAAAAAATGTGTCGTAATATATGATGCGAATCTGTAATAATATAATTAATATCTTGTGCAATATTTGATATGAGTTGGTTATAATACGTAATTCGTATTGTATGATTTATGATGTATATCTTTAAAGACGTTAGAGTTAATGTCTTATATATGATGTGAATCTATTATAATGCAGTAGTTAATATGTATCGTGTAATATATGACAGGAATCTTTAAATATGTTAATATATATTCTGCAATATATGATAGGAATATTTAAGAAGGAAGTTACTTACCAAGTAATAGAAACTTACCAAAAAGTGAGCGGGTAGAAAACGCTCCTTTAGCCATTCTTATTTCCACCGAGCAGTTTAACTCCATGCTTGTTTTGGGGCCATCAGGAGAGAATGTGCACCGTTTTGGGGCCTTCCTCTCGACGGTTTTATTTGCACATCGGCCTCCCTCACTGAAAAGAGGCCCCATTAAGGCATCCTATCAAATCAACGTCTAATGGCGAAATGTAAATCTTCAAATCTGCTCGTGTTATTAGAATGTTGTTGCGCATTTGTGAGCAGGTGATGCTATAACGTGTTTATTTTGAAATGTTCCATAGGACGTTTCCTTTTATTCCATATCCACATTGAACAATTTTCAGTTATTTCTGTAAGGAGTTTCATACTTTTGCTTCTATTACGCCGATTGATTCCAATTTGTTCCAGAAATTGGTACAGGGTGCCTGCAACGAAACCTCTTGCTCCAATCTCCACAGCTTTAACGATAATGCTATACCCTTCCTTTTCCAGTTCTTTTTTGAGATCTTCATATTTGCTTGTTTTGGAAACGTGGCTTTGTTCTAGTCGGCTCTCAAATGGTATTGTTAATTCTACCAGGATGACCTTTGAGTTCTCCTTCAAAAATAGAACAATGTCTGGTCGCAGACCCTTATTAGATATAATGATAATGTAATAGTTAATATATATTTCAAAATGTATGATGTGAATGTGTAATAATGGAGCTTATATGTATTATGCAATATGTGATAACGTAATAGTTAATATGTAACGCTTAAATTATGTTGATAATCTGTAATAATCTAATAATTCATATGTATTATGCAATATGTGATGCAATTCTGTAAAAAAATGTAGTTAATATATATTTTGCAATATATGATACAAATCTGTTTATTACAGATTTGCATGTTGTAGCGAATATGTATTATATGACAGGAATTTTTAAAAAATGTTACATCGTATATTATGTAATACATTATTACATTATTAGAGATTCACATTATTTTATGTAATATATATTCATAAAGATTCTGTCATATGTTACACAATACATATTAACTACTACATTACTGATATGCATCATATATTGTATAATACATATTAATGTATATGATGTCAATATGTATTATGAAATATAGGATGTGAATCTATTGTAATATCTGAGTTAGAATATCAGTATAACAAGCCTGTAGTGAAATGACCAATGCTGCCTGCAGAGCTTTGAGCAATTTTGCAATGTGTGGCAAATTCACTAGTATTTTATAAAAACCTGATTACTAGAAAGAACATGACACAATTAAGAAACGGAGCTGTCTGCGTGGCGGAGTCGTAGTAAGCAAGTTCGTACTACAGTCATGCTATTACGTTCACTTTCAGGCAAATACTCTTGGGAAAGGTATGAACCCCCTTATCCTCCCAGCTATGGGTTAAATAGTACCGCTTCTTCTAGGAGAATGGCTTTGGCATTAAATAACCTATAAAGGTTGATATGCCATTTAACAAAGAAACCAAACCAAACCAAACAATTAAGAAAACAGTTTTTGTCAATTTGGATAATAAATTTGATCTGTTAATGTTTGAATAAAATTGAGTGTTTTTATGACGTTAAAAAGTCTGTTAAAAGTCTCTGATATGTATATGTCTGTGTTTGTGCAGTATTAATCCACTTGTTAGTAGAAAGTTCTGTTCATTGTGCTTGCGTGAAGTGAGAGAGAGAGCACTTGGTGCTGGTGAGTTGAACTGTTGGATTTTGATTGGCTCTTTTTTATTACTTTAATTGTCATATGACCTGTTCTCTACTCTGTATGAACAATCAGCTGCAGATATATAAAAAAAAGTTTGCGACCATAGTCGAGGGTCACTCAAAGGCTCCTGTTTCAATAGCTACTACACCGAGATGTAGGTGAAGGCTCTACTCCATTCTCTAGATTGCTCCACTTTACCCTTGATCCTTACCTTATAATGCTGAGTGTTAAGCAAGGCGGAATCAAGTAGCATTTTTTTTTTTTTTTCGAGTCTTTGGTATGACTCGACCTGAGATTAAACTCTGGTTCCCCCCCCCCCCCGCCCGACCATTGGTGAACACTGTACTCATTTGGTCAATGGCCTGAACTCCTGAATACCATGCCTAAACTCTTGGGTGTCAATTCAAATTTTGTTAAGAATTCATTGGTTGATTGGTTTTTAAAATTTTTTTCTTTAAACTTGTGCATTCCAATATTTCCTGTTCTCTTAATCTGAAATATTAAATCCAGCAAATAATGGAATATTAAAAAAAAATGTTTTCATCGTTGAAAATTTTTTTTCTCTTCCTGAAGATTGGCTGAAGTTGGACTTTTGGAAACACCCCGAGAACGAGGTCGCGCCTATGAAACGGGACAGGTAAAATTTTTTTTGAATACTTCATTCATTCAATTGCTACCTTGAACCCAAACAAATTCCTTGGATTAATTAGTATTTGTTTATATATAGTAAATTAAAGTTGGCGACCATAGTCAAGGGCGACCAGAAGGCTTCCTTTTCAATAGCTACTACATTGAGGTGTAGGGGAGGGCGCTACTCCTTTCCCTGGATTGCTCCACTTTACCCTTAACCAGCTGCATCTCTGCAGAGGGGTAAGACCTTCCCCCAACGAGTGTCCTGTATATGACACTAAACAATGATGGTAAGGTTCCAGTGATGCTGGAGCTTTGGGCAATGCAGAGCACCCTTTCATTACTATCACTCCCAGGTCCACTCTGGCCTGGAGTAGTAGCTCCTGATAGGGCCCTATCTATGGGTCAAATAGAACTAAATTGCATACTTATGCTAACTGGAATTACTTGAAATAGAACTGTTTTGATATCTAAACTGAACTTATGCTAAACTAAATTGTTTGAAATATAACTGTTTGATTAAACTGAATAGTTTGAAATAGAAATGTTTTTGACAATTAAACTGTGTACTCATGTTAAACTGAATTGTTTGAAATCAAACTGAATATTTGGCATTAAATAACCTACAAAGGTTGATATGCCATAAAACCCAACCAACCAAATAAGTGATGCAAAATATTTTTTTCTTTCTTGTCCAAGGCATTGTGATCAAGGATTAATAGTTATAATATGCTATTTTCAAATCTGAAACAAAAAAGGACACAATATTATTATTAGTAGAGTTATTAGCAGTCACATGGGTCCCATGTATATCGAGAAACCCTCTGTCTGTCTGTGTGTATGTATATATATATATATAAAGAAACAGTGTTGGTTGTCACTAAATCACTTTGTGAGTATGTGTTGAACAAAGTGCTTACCAATCAGATCTTTATTTATTCCCACTGACATGCAGTGTTAATGTTTTGTTCCTCAGCTATAATCACATACACATACAGGAATAAAATAATGTAGCAAAATATTAATATACAACCACGAATTCACATCTGCTTACACAATGTGCTGCGTTTGTAGCTTGGCTTAACCTCATAAAAACACGCATTCATACGTAACTATAACACATACACACAACCACACATAAACATTCTTACGAAATCCCAATGGTTTTTGTCTGTATTTTTTCATATTTTCGATTCATTTCATTTTCTTTACTGCCTGATGATTGTTGTTTTGCAAAAACTCCTAGAAACCCAGGGTCACAGTCTAAATTCTATGAATTATATGTGTGTGTATATGTATATATATATGCTAACATAAATGAATGAATTTGCTACCCAAAGTTTTGTGCTTGAACTTACCTGATGCAAAGAGACAATGATGTCTTGCCTGCCTGTTTGTAGCAGCTATTTGCAATTTACTCATTATACATGTGGGGTTTTTAACTGTTTTAGAATTATCGCTAGATAAAAAGTTGACTGTATGATGTAAATAACTGGGGTTGAAACCTGGTCATGGCAACCAGTCAACACAACCTATTAATGAGGGACCTCTGCTGGTAATGTGTTGTTAGACATGGTTCCGCTTGGTTTGATTGTGTTGCTGTTCTTCGTAGCCATCCATTTCTCTGCCCACATATTTTGATCACAGAAGATGAGGTTACTTGAAGTAACTGAAGAGATAAACGGGTCAGTGGCCACTGGTTATGTCGAAATAATTCTTCATTACACAAAAACCCAAAGTCAACACAGGTTAGAAATATAACACCCCTTTTTGTTTATTTATCTAAATTTTTGAGAGGAAGCTTGATAATTGTTATCATTTAGAATATTTGGACGATTGACCTCTGCTTTATTGTTATTGTTGTCCTAGCTGGACAACAAGGTGCAGTAGATAAGGTGTTTGGTTTGAAAGTGCTTTTGATTGAAATCATCTGGAGGTTGCTGGTTCAATCTCAGCAACAGGTAAAAAAATAACAAGGAATACTTATTATAACTCAACACTTATACCCGGTCATGGTTAACTGAATTGGAACTGTCTATCCCTGTGTTTCAAAGAAAGGGTTCAGTTTGAGATTCTGTGTGGACCTCTAAGTTCAATTTTGAAGCATCTGAAAAAGGACATATCAGCCGAAACGTGAGTATAACAATAAAAATGAGGTCGGTAATCTGAATATTCTAAGTAATAACACTTTTTTGTTTACATAGTTTGTTGTTGGTTTGAATCCTTCTCGTTTGGTCCTCATTGAGTGACACTTCAATATATAACTCTGTTGTAAACAGTTTGGTAATAATTCAGATCTTTTGTATTAAAAGTCTGGCTCAAGGTTTCAGTTCTAGTGTTAAACAGTAATACTTGAAACTATTTTAGCTGTGTGCAAACAAGTGAGCTCTATGTGCTTACAATTCATATATATTTGATATATATACGTAAACGAGATTTGGCATGAAATAACCCATAAGAGGTTGATATGCCATAAAACCCAACCAGCCAAGGTTTCGGTTCCGGAGTGGTAGTAGAATGACTTAGTCGATTGCTCTCTCGACTCTTGACTCCTCTCAGGGCTCTCTAGATGTCAAAATCTCCTGCTTACATTGAGTCTGGTGTTCAACTGGAGTCGAGGTTGGCTGGGTATAGTATTTGCACATCTTTCATTTATGTCAATTTTTCATTATCCATTTTTTTTTTTTTTAAACTTGTTCCCCCCACTCTCTATATTTAACCTGGCCTTCATTCCCAGGCAGGTATAAATGTATTTTTGTGACAAATCTGATGTTCAAAATGTGTAGGCGCAGGAAAATTTTTAAATTTATCAAACGACCAAATTTCTCCCTATCAGGTTGACCACCTGGGCTTTTCAAATGCAACCAGTTTTGTCTTTTCTGGTAATGTCAGAAATGTCCTAAATGACTGTCTGTCTGTCTGGTCATTTTTCTTAATTTTAGTTTGTAGGTGTTTTCTTTCTCTGGGAAATATCAAGCGGTTAATATTCTCTTATCAGATTTTCCGCCCTGGATATTCTATACTGTAAATTAGCCATTCCTGTTCCAATAATCTCCGATGTAATCCAGACATTTTTTTTTTTTCACCTGAATTGTCTACCTTTCCAAATTGTCCTATCTTTTGGGCCCCCACTGTTTTCTTTGTCTATCCAAATAATATTCAAGCGATAAATATTCTCTTAAGACTACAAATCTTACCTTTTTTTTTTCACTTAATAAACTGAAAGTAAGCAGACTAACCTCGACCCCTAACTTTAACTCTTATAGCTGGACTGATGAGCAGCAGTGTGATCTCAGGATTTTTAGTTGTTCTAGTGACTGTTTTTTTTTTTTTTTTTTTTTTGCTATTTACTACACCTGATGATTATCTCGTTAAAATTCAAAAGTCGCAATTTCAGCCATTGGTTCTAGCGTTGATTAGATTGCTCTATCATTTGGTGTTGAGCACTTTTAGTTTTTAAATACTTTGATGATTTAATTTTGTTTTTCAATTGGCAGCTTTATAGTATGTGTGTGTCCCATGTATATATATATATATATATATATATATATATATATATATATATATATATCTCTGCTTTGGATATAATTAATACTACCATTCTGGAAATGAATTTATAATCCTAATGTGACCGGATTTTGTTTTTCTTTGAGGAATTGTTGCTCTGTGATGTCAGTTAGATTGAGCTCTTTACCAGGAAGATTTAAATGTTTATGGTGGAATAATTTAATTGTCCTGATGGAATTATTCCTGACTCCAGTTTCACTGGATTGAATAATACATATATATATACACACACACACACACACACACACACAACAAAGTGGGTAGTTATTATATCTATATATGTCATTAAAATTCTCATTATGTTTGTAATTGAATGAGTATGTTAGTTAGGTCTTTCACTTTGAATTGAATTCCTTGTGCATCGTTAAATTTCATGCAATGTTCCGTTTGCTGGGCTTTATTTTCCTTCTGCTGGAGACGTTTTGCTATATTTTTCTTTGGGGTTGTTGCCAAAAAATGGCAAAAAAGTGAAAAATAGGAAATATATTGATTTTATACTCTTTTTATTTTAACACCAGTTTTTAACATTTTATATGGATTTTTTACTTTTTATTTTTAACTACATTTTATGATAATTTAAGTGTTTTAAAGTTTTGTTTTTTTTTTTTTTCTTTTTTGTTTGTTTAGAAACTAATTTTTTGGTGGAAAATAGCATAAAAATTTCTTTTTGTTGTTTTTTTTTTTGTTTTCTTCTTCTTTAAGTCACAAACAAAAAATTGTCTCCTGTTTCCACATCACCTAAGACATCCAAATTTTATGATTCTATCTAAGAGTTTTAAAGTATTGATTTTTTTTTTTTTGTAATATAGTGGAAAATATAGCAGCATATGTTAATATGTAAACATTTATTTTGTTGTTGTTGGCGACCGTAGTCGAGGGCGACCCGAAGGCTTCCTTTTCAATAGCTACTACACCGAGGTGTAGGGGAGGGCGCTACTCCTTTCCTTGGATTGCTCCACTTTACCCTTGATATGTACCTTATAATGCTGAGTGTTCAGAAAGAAGGTATCAAGTACCATTTTTTTGAGTCTTTGGTATGACTCGACCTGGGATTGAAACCCGGTTTCCTGAGACATTGGCGAACACTCTACCCACTACTTTAACGATTCCATAAAAAAAAAAGAATTCCTTTAAATCATGTAGTCTCCATTTAGCGGCTGACATGCTAGACTGTGACATCTTAGTTAGCAATTTCAAACTCCAGTTGTACTAGCGCTGTAGAATACACTGACTGCATCTCTGCAGAGGGGTAAGCCCCCCCCTCCATCCCCAACGTGTGTCCTGGATATGACATTAAGCAATCTGATGTTGAAGCTCTAATAATGCTGGAGCTTTGGAGACTGCAAAGTACCCCTTCATTGCCATTGCTCCCAGGTCCACTCTAACCCGGAGTAATAGCATCTGATAGTCCTCTCTATGAGTCAAATAGAACTGTTTAAACTTAGTGCAAATAAATGACTTATGCTAAATTGAATTATTTGAAATAGAACTGTTTGATCATTTAACTGTATGTAAGCAAATTACTGATGTTTTAATTGAATTGTTAGTGATACATACCAATACTTGTTATTATTTAACTTAGTTGACTTAAGTTTACAAATTATATATATATATATATATATATATATATATATAATTTAGCAGCACATTATTATGAAGCCACGTTTTGTTGAACATGATAGAATGCTTTTTATTTATAGTTTTTTATTGTAGTTTCAAAAGTTGTCATGTTTTTACATATTTCAGGGTCAAGTTGGTGTAAAAATTGCCCCATGTCTTTTTTCCTGCAAGCACTTTCAACCATACTTTAGTCATCTTCAACCTTGACCCTGAAATACGGAAAAAAACATGACTTGAGAAAATGCAATCAAAAACTATAAAGAAAGTGTTCTATCATGTTCAACAAAACATGTTCTCGTAATATCTGATAAACCTACCATGGCTGATATGCCATAAAACCAAACCAAATCATATATATTTAATTTATATGTATAAAGAGGATTTGGCATTAAATAACCGACAATAGTTGATATGCCATAAAACCAAATCATATATATTTGATATATATGTATAAAGAGGATTTGGCAGTAAATAAGCTACAATAGTTGATATGCCACCAAGCCATATATATATATATATATATATATAGGAGGTGTAGCATTAAATAACCTACAATGGTTGACATGCCATAAAACCCAACCAAACATTCAGTTGTTACATTCACTTGGGAAAGGTATGAACTCCCTCATCTCCCCAGCTCTGGGTTAATAGGTTTAGCATTAAATAACCCTCAAAGGTCGATATGTCATTAGAAAAGAGACCAAACTTGAAATTATGCTTAGCAAGTATAAAATGAAAAATTTTCTTTCTTTTTAAATCACAAACAAAAGAAATTTATCTGTTGTGTACTGATAAAATGTTATTTTTTTATTTTATACCACAGGTTTGGCGCCACTATAATTGGCCATTAAAATATTTGATTCACTGCTTAAACTGTTTAACTTTTTCTCTGTTATTGTGTCTGATTTTTATTTGTATTAATTTCTTTTGGCAGCTCTTTCTCCACAAAGTCTTTGGTTACAGAGGAATCGTTCTGTTTCCATGGTTAGCCAGAGTCTATGATCGAGATGCGGGAACAAAAAGTGAAGAAAAGTGAGTAGAACCGTATTCACCTAATTAACGTGAGAGAAATGTTGTAATTGTAATGTTCATGGCTGTAGTTCACAAATTTTGGTCTGCAGAATCATATCAGGGATCTGCAAAACGAAAAATCATTTGAAAAAGATAAAAATGAAAAAAATGATTTCAATAAAATCTATTTTGGGGAAGTAAGTATTATGGCAGATTAAATGTAATTTAAACAATTTTTGCTGTCTATAGATAGTGAATACTCGTTAAGACAGACAGAGATTGGAGCTCCAAACATTGGGCCTTGTACTGGACATTGACTATTTTTGAAGATTGTTAATGCAACAGTGTGTGTGTATATATATATATATATATTATATTATATTTTATTATTATTATTATTATTATTATAATAATAATAATAATAATAATAATAATAATATTTTTTTTATGACGATATGAATAAAATTCATTCAATTCATATTTTAATTATACAAGAGGATTTTCAGGATTGAATAAATCTGTGGTTGTTAAAATGTTCAGAAATTTTTGAGATCCCTATCAGGGGTCAATAAAAAGGTCATTTGAAATTGATAAAGAGGAAAAAGTAATTATATAAAAATCAATTTTGGGTAAGTGAGTGTTGTTACCCAACAAAAGGTTACAGAAGGAGAAATGGAGTTTGGAAATGAAATAGAAATCTTCATAACATTAATAAGATATTATACTCGGCAGCAGCCTGAAGAAGGTAAACCACCGCTAGTGGTGTACTACTTAATCAGCATATTAACCTCCAATTTACAAACGTGTCGAACATATTTATGAGGATTGGGTCATACCCATTAATGTTCGTAGGTACAGTATATAACAGTAAGTATAAAGGTAGATTAAATGCAGTCTAGACAATTCTTTGTTGTCTGCTGATAGGAAATGTTAATTGAGGCAGATTAAGATTGGAACTCCCACCTGGTTTTGAATAAAGTTTTATTATATTTTATTTTATTTTTTTCCTCCTTGACGTGTAGCTTTCTAAGACTAAATAGCTTAGTTTGTTCTACTACTTATTGCGAGGAGAAGAGAAAGACCAATGCTTTTTCAAAGGTCACTAACATGAAGTGAAACACACTCTCATTCAGGATTTTCAACATGGCTCATCGAGTCTATTTCGTACAACAATAACCATTACACACTAGCTTCACAAATTATTTTCATTCTTACATTATAGTAAATAAAACTTGCATGATCCTATTTACCAACCCCTCCGCTCGGGTAGGATATGACACAAGGTCAATTTTTAAGCGGAGTGTAACAGCTTTGAATTCAGAGTTTTCCTTCTCCTAGACTAGTTGCCTCACCAAGGCTGAAGAACCTAGTCTGTCCTACTATTTACCCATAGCTGGAGGGAGAATAATTGGATTCATACCTTTCCCAAGGGTATTAGTGCTATGTGAAGTGCAATCAGTCTCGTCCAGGATTTGAACTCGAGTCGTCGTGTCCAATTCCTGCGACGATAACAATTACACCACGGGCACCTCCACAATAAAACTTGCATGATGGATCTCCCCAGTGTATAAGAGAAGTTCAACTTCTTTTTGGCGTCTACTTTAGAAATTGCATTTAAAAACTCCCTCTTTCAAAATTCTTGGATATTATAAAAGAATAATATCCACAGTTATCAGAAAAAGCTTTAAAAGAAATTTACTGAATACACTGACTGCATTTCTGCAGGGGAGTAAGAGTCCTCTAACGAGTGTCCTGTTTATGACCCTAAACAATCTGATGATGAGGTTCCAGTAATGCTGGAGCTTTGGGGAATAGCAGAGTACTCTTTTATTGCTGTCGTTCTCAGATCCGCTCTGGCTTGGAGTGGTAGTACCTGATAGGGTCCTATCTATGGGTCAAATAGAATTAAATTGTGTACTTATGCTAAACTGAATTGTTTGAACTAGAACTGTTTTTGACATCAAGCCATATCAAAGTAATTTTCCTCTTTACAACAAAATTTTCTGCTTATGCAACAATAAAAAGATTGCTACTGTTTACTATTAAACCAGACTTGAAAGAAATTTGTAAAAATATAATGAAGCAGTATCACACTTCCCAATGACTTTTTTTATTTTATTTTTATTTTTTCAGTTTCGTTTTTAGTCCTTTACTAAGCTTCTTACTTAGTTTGGCACGAAGCCAGATGTATGAGGCACTCTGTGAGGATCTTACTCATTAGCAATGTCTAAGAAAAACCAACAAATTTACATATGGCGGAATACAGAAATTTTGTCTTCACTTCAGATTTCGCTCTACAAGTAGCATTTAAAAAGTATGACCCTTACAAAATTTAAGCGTACTATAAAAGAAAAATATCTAATTATCAGAATGTACTGACCGTTTCTTTTGCATAAGGTTAACCCTCCCCTATGAAAAGTGGTGTTCTGAGCTGAGTATAATATTAAATTGATTTCAGTGGTGAGACTTCTGTTCTGCAGAGTGTGGCAAATTCTTTCATTGCCATTAACCCCAGGTTTACTCTGACCCTGTAAGTGGCGCATCTCTATGTCCAGTAGTTCTGTTTGAAAATTATTAGTAATGTATAGGAATGCTTGAAACCATGTAACAAATTATTTGTATTTGATAGGAATACTTGATACGATTGTGTGCTAACAAATGATTATTCTAATAGATAAAGAGGAAATGTGTTATTTAAAAAAAAAAAGAAAAAAATGAAAATAGTTATAATAATCAAACGTTTAAAAGTGAATCAAATTTTGGCTATAAATAATCTATCATTTGTTTTGTTGGGGGCGACCAGAAGGCTCCTTTTTCAATAGCTACTACACTGAGGTGTAAGGGAGGGTGCTACTCCTTTCCCTGGATTGCTCCACTTTACCCTTGATACGTACCTTATATTGCTAAGTGTTAAGCAAGGAGGTATCAAGTACCATTTTTAAAGTCTTTGGTATGACGCGACCTGGGATTGAACCCAGGTCTCCCAGACCATTGGCGAACACTCGACCCACTAAACCATACCAAACCAAACCATTATATGGTTTCAAGTATTCTAATACTAATGATTTGCAACCATTTAAAACTGATAAACACTTCGTAATTTGTTGTGATATTGCTGTTTCAAGAGCCAATATTTTAATGACATTTAAAATCATTTTAAACAGGTAAACACTTCATACTTAGTTGCAATCTCATCATGCCACCAGCACGGATATCCCTGACCCTCTCTCGCCACTCCTCCCTATCGTTCATCACTTCTGGCGGGTCCTCAGGGCTATATCCCGTATTCTCACTGAGCTGCTGTATGTAGGTTTGAGCTGGTTGCCCTGCTTTTGCTCGGCCATGTGTGGGGGTCCTTAGAACATCACTTATGAGTTCGTCCCTGCTTCTCCAGCAGTGTCCTGCATGTCTGGTTTGCCTAACTTTGATAGTTTTCGTGATGGGAGGTAGGTGGCTGTTCAGCTGCTGCTTTGTGGGGTGTTGCCTCCAGGACTTGTTCAGAATTGCTCGCAGCATTCTTGTGTAGTTGCCGTCAAGCTTTTTCTCCATCCATTTAGTCAGCGTCCATATAGTGCATCCATATAGCAGTATCGACACGACCGCTGCTTGGAAGACACTGCGATAGTTGCAATACCTATATCGACAATTATTATCAACATTATCTCAAACAGATCTTTTTGTGCCCTTGATAGGACCCTAATATATTCTACTATTCCAGGTCAAAGTGGACCTTGAAGTATTGGCAGTGAAAATTTTACTTAAAACTCCAGAACTAGACCTTCATCACTGGATGGAGTTTTGTATTATAACAATTAATGAAATAAATTTCTCATCTAAGAACTTCAGACAATAGAAGAGACAAGAGGGGTTTACTAATTTTTATACTGACTATTTTTCATTTAACATTCGATAAATGTGTTGATAGTGATCAAATTACTACATGAGTTGTTCGTTGTACATGATTCAATTTCAACCTTATGCACTACCAAACTAATTATTTTTCTAATTTAAAAAAAATGTTTTTACTCCTCTAATCTTTGCTTGTGACTATTTTATTTCCCTGTAGAGTGGTGACTATTTTAATGGTGTTTCAGCCTGTCAGATGAGTGATCCTTGCTAAGCTTTGGCCATAGACTGCTTTATTTGGGACAAAACTTGGACTCAATGTGTTAGTTGGCTTATCATTAAGTTCAGTAGTATAATTGTAAATTTTCAGCTATGATTATTCCATTGTTATCTGATGAATCACAGTTTAGAAGCCTAGACTGTTATCTCTTTGCTTCTGGGTGGGGTGGGGCTGGTAGTCCTCATGGCAGGGTGGCTAACATGCTGTATTGTGACCTGCTAGTAAATGAGTTCAAACTCCAGTCATGCTAGTATGTTCACTTTTAGACTAACACCCTTAAGAAAAGTCTGAACTCCCTTAATCCCTCCAGTTCAAATAGTACCACAACTGTTTTTCTACAAGGTTGTCTTTGGTATTAAATAACCCATTAAGATTGATATGCCATTAAACAAAGAAACAAACCAATCTGCTTTAGGGTAATTTGGTGTTGACTGCAGGACTGTGAATCTCCTTTGAGATACAAAAGATTTCATATACTTTCATGTTATATATTTTTATTTATTTTTTTTTAACAGGGCCCCAGAGGATGACACAACAGTTGTTGGCAAGGAGGTCAAAGGTCGCACCCATTTATATTATTTGGTTCTGGTTGACTCCAGAGATTGCCCCTACATTGTAAGTAAAGATTATGTGAAGTATTTTTCCATTTTTTTTAAAGTCAATTATTTGTATCAAAATACAAATAATTATGGTGTCATAATTATTTTTAAAGTATTTGTGATGTGAAATTGTATAATGCCTGGGACTATTGAAGTCACCAGCAGCATCTCTGCAGAGATGCTGCTGGTGACCCCTTTCTCCAATGAGTGTTCTAGAAATGACACTAAACCATCTGATGGTGAGGCTCCAGTTCTTGAACTTTCGGAAATGTTAAGTAACCCTTTATTGCCATTACTCCTAGGTCTACTCTGACCCAGAGTGGTAATACCTTTTAGCATCCCATCTATGGATCAAATAGAACTGTTTAATCATTTAACTGTGTGCAAACAAAAGACTGATGTTAAATTGAATTGTTAGTGTTATATAGCAATACTTAAAACCATTTAACTGTGTGCAAATAAAACTATTAGTGTTAGATTGTAATACTTCAAACCATTTAACTGTTTGCAAACAAATGATTAATACTGAATAGAATTATTTGTGTTAGATAGGAATGCTTGAAACCATTTAATTGTGTGCAAGAACTGAATTATTTGTATTACGCAGCAATACTTGAAACCATTTAACTGTGTGCCAACAAATGAGCTCTGGCTTGTATAAAAAGTTACCAACAATCTATTTGTTTACAAATCATATATGTATTTAATATAAACAGGATTTGGCGTTAGATAGCCTCTCTGTTCCATTAAACTCAACCATCATCTGGCTCTGTCAACTGGGGCCGAAGAATACACTGACAGCATCTCTGCAGTGTCCTGGATATGATACTAAATAATCTGATGATGAGGCTCTAGTAATGCTGGAGCTTTGGGAAATGCAGAGTACTCTTTCATTGCTATTGCTCCCTGGCCCACTCTTGCCTGGAGGGGGAGCATCTGATAGGGTCTTACCTATGTGTCAAATAGAACTGTTTGACATTTAAATTGTATGCTAACAAATGACTTATGCTAAATTGAATTGTTTGAAACAGAACTGTTTTCCCATTTAACAGTGTGTAAACAAATGACTGATATTTAATTGAATTGTCAGTGATACATAACAATACTTGGAACCGTTCAATTTATGCTAAATCGAATTGTTAGAAATAGAACTGTTTGACTATTCAACTGTATCTACAAAATAAGTTGACAAATCATATATATTTGATATATATGTATAAACAAGATTTGGCATTAAGTAACCAACAGTAGTTGATATGCCATTAATCAAAAAATTTAAGCTAACAACTATGAGTCAAATAGTGGATAAATAGATTCTATTTCTTGACGTTTATTCCTTGTACTTTTACTCATCCCAAAGAACCTCTGTTTTTCTTATTTTTTGTCATATTTGTTGACCTTTCATCTCAGATAGTCCAGTTGGCTGGGGTTGTAGAATATGCCAACTGCATCTCTGCAAAGAGGTAACATCCCCACCCTTAAAGTGTCCTGGATATTACACTAAACTACATCTGATGGTGAGGTTCCACTCCTGGAACTTTGGAGGATATGGAGTACCCCTTTACTGCCATTACTCTCAGGTCCACTAGGCTTCCATCTATGAGTCCAGTAGATCTATTTAATCATTTTCTATACATGAAACTATTTCACCGTGTGCAAACAAATGAATTAAATTTTACATTGAATTATTAGTATTACATGGCAATACTAGGAATCACCTAATTGTTTGTAAACAAATGATTTGTATAAAATTAGTTAGGAATACTTGATAAATAGAATTACTAATGTTAAATAGCAATACTTAAAAACCATTTAACTGTGTGCAAACAAATAATTAGTATTAAATTAGATAGGAATGCACCAAACAAAAACTAACGGAAAAATACTCAGCCTTTTCAATTTAGAGTTCTGATTTATTTAAATAAAATCTCTTCTTTTATTTCTTTGTGACATATTGAAAAATATGCCGAATAATTTAATGTAAAAGAATATTAGTGGTCGAAATTTCTGAGACGAAGCTTGTTGATTTTTTATCATTAAGGGTTTTCGGACTATTGTCTTCTTAGCTTCTAAGGAGACAATCATCTGAAGATTGCAGGTTCAATCCTGACTGCAGGCGAGTAACAATACAGGAATACTTAACACTTATACCCGGTTACGGCTAATGGAATCAGAACAGGCGACCCCTGTGGATTCAATAAAGGACGTAGTTCGAAGTTCCGTAAAGGTCCTCAAGTTCGACAAACACCTGAAGCAGTCCGGAGGAAATATCGGCCGAAACGTTGTGGAAATAACAATAAAGATGAAGACAATAGTCTGAAAACCCTTAATGATAAAAATAAAAGAATATTATTTAAGAAATCAAATGGAAAACAAGTTCATTTTCCAGGAAAAAAAAGCTGATCGATCGAGTGTACGAAGCTGACTCCTGTTAATTTGAAGAAAGCATTCCTTTAAAAAAATTGGAAAGCTGCTCAAAAATTTGAGAGTGGCTATCTTGATGATAATTAGTTAAGAACTAGCACTACACTTAGATTATATTCGTTTTTTACATCACTAATATCTACTAGAGTTGTTCCACTATGGGTCTTGGTCTGTATTTGTACCAATTTCTTATTTACTGATTAATTCATCTTTTATTTAGAATGGTAACGTTATTAGTGATAAGAAATGCTTAGTTGTAATGATTTTACCTAGGAAGTAGCGTCTCATCAACCGAAAAAGACATCGATACGCGGCTAACAAAGGCATGGGCAGCTATCGATTAGCTATCGATCACATGGAAGTCAGACCTGACCGATAAAATGAAACGCAGTTTCTTCCAAGCTGTGGTCATATCGATACTGCTGTATGGATGCACTACTTGGACGCTAACTAAACGGCTGGAGAAGAAGCTAGACGGCAATTAGACAAGAATGCTGCGAGCAATATTGAACAAGTCCTGGCAGCAACACCCCACAAGACACCAACTATACGGCCACCTGCCTCCCATCATGAAAACTATCCAAGTTAGACGAACCAGACATGCAGGATACTGCTGGAGAAGCAGGGATAAGCTTATAAGTGATGTACTCCTATGGACCCCCACATATAGCTGGGCAAAAGCAGGACGACCAGCTCAAACATACATTCAGCAGCTATGTGAGGATGTGGGATGTAGCCCTGAAGACCTTCTAGAGGCGATGAACGATAGGGAGAAGTGGCGAGAGAGGGTCAGAGATATCCATGTTAGCGGCACAACATGATGATAATGATGATGTAATGATTTACTTGTGAATCTACGAGTACTGGGTTTGAACATTTGGCACTGCAATCAACTTTTGAATTTCATCAGCAAATAAATTTTTCTAAACAAAAAAAACAATAAGTTATTATTTTTTTTTCTTCCCTAAATAAATTTGTTTTTATCTAGTGAGCCATTGGCCTAATGAGTAATTTGACTTATAAACCTACCTAGCTATGCCCCTCGTCGTCATAAACTATATTGTTTCAAGTAACTATTCTTCTTTAATAAGTAATTTGTAAATAATTATAGTTTCAAATAATTTTTTTTGTTATTTTGTGGTAAATTTTTTTTTTCTCAAAATTTTAAATTTCTTTCTTATGCAGAGGGCTCAAACTGAGGCTGTGACATTTCTTGGAAACCAAGAGAATAGTCGGGCTTTATATGCCATTTCTGGTAAGTGATTTTATTTAGTTTTTACAAGGAATGAGAAATGTTCTTTGGATAAGTATCTTTTGATATCCAAAATACACTGCTCCGCCCCACCAGCTTTAACTGGTCATTTGATTTAACTGTTGTCAATTTTAGAAATAATAAATTTTTACTTAATGATTCTGAAACAAAAGTGACTTTAGCCACTTTGATGTGTCAAGGAGAAATTATAATACTGTGCTTTGCTGAGATTTATATTAAGTGTTGTCTCTATCGAGCACCTTCTAATCTTTCTAAATTTTATATACCAAAAAGAAATTGTAAAATATTTCCTTTTAAATGAAAAATGGCAAAAGATTTCAAATTAATGAGAAAAAAAATACTGTGGTTGTTGCTAAGTGTTGAATTATAGATTATTTGATAGACAGATTTAGATAATTTTAAAAGATTTAAATGGTTATCCTAATTGAAAACACACTAATCTTTAAGTGACTCTGAGATCATTTGAGAATTTGACTGTGATTGGATAATCTCAGTCAGTTGACCAGTTGATAAATTTTAGCTAAGAGTTTGCTCAGAACAGTTTCATTGTGAAGACCTAATTTTTATTTGTGATCTAAAGTGGCTAATTGGTTGGATTTGTGACTCGGGTAAAATGTATATGAAAAATGTCTGTTAATAAAGTTAGGTATGTACAAAAAGATGCTATTTTCATCATCATCATTCATCCCAGCAAAGAAAATTGAACAATGTAGGCCTACCATGAAAGACAACATGGTGAAATATAACGACCAATGACTGAGAAAAACAAGATGGCAAAATTGTGATGTGACATCTCACTTGAAATGGTGTGTAGTGATCAACAGTTCAACATAAAATCTATGTTAAGAGTTACAGAAAGAACTTGTTTTGCTGTCTCTATCAAGCACTATCTGATCTTTTTGAATCCATAAATTGTGAGAGGTTTAGACAAATTTGTCCAAAACATTACCTAACAAAAAATTTAAAGGATCTCATCAAAAACTCCAAACCAGAGGAAATCTTAAGCTTTCCAAAAGAAATCAACCTCTTCATCAAAATCTAGTCAAATATAATAAAACATAACTAAAACTAATACCTTAAAACCTAAAACATGCACAAAAGACAAAAGTAATTTAACCCTTCTGGCATTAAATGACCCACCGAGGTTGATATGCCATTAAACAAAACACAAACTTTCTGAATCTTTCCATAAACAAATGCATATTTCTTTTCAACAGCTTCTTTCCTAGAATATCTCTACTGTGGATGAGACGCTCTCCTGAATGTCTTCCTCCCACCTACAATCTTGGACTTCTTCTTAAGTGTCTTATCCTGTCTTAGTTTGGATTTCTGTTTGGTTGTCCCTTTGTAATCCCCTTTATTCGTTATTTTGTCATTATTTGCCTTTAATACTAGACTAACTTTAATTAGTGTGATTTTGGGGCTGTGTAATGGTTATCCTCATGAGAAATGAAATCGGCAACCTGATTTTAAATCCTAGATAAAGCTGTTTCTATTTTTCTTGAAGCTAATAGCAAAGTCGTGAATTCATCCATCTGTTCATCCCCACAGCTATTGGTAAATAGTAGGGCAGACTGAGTTCTTTAACCTTGGTAAAATAACCATTCCTGGGAGAAGGAAAACTTAGAAATCAAACCAACTGTATGACTCTAAAAAAATTGACTTTGTGTCACATCCTGTTTGTGGTGGGGAACTTTGATAAATACATATTTAGGTTGACTTGAATATATTAAAAACAAGCAAAAACAAATCTTCTTTAATAACCTTTTTGACAGATCTAGAATAGTACCTGTTGTTATATACCCTACCAGGGAACATTAATGGGTATGTCCCATTCTTCATAAACATGTTGGATACTATTGTGAGGGTGGATATTTTTGCTGACAAAAGTAGTCACAACTAACAGCAGGTATGTTCTTTACACTGTTGACAAGTATTGTATTTGTTTAATGTTATAAAGATTTCCATTTCATTTCCAACCTCCGTTTTGATTATTTCTCATTCAGTAACCTTTTCTTAGGTTACAACAGTACCTAATGAAAACTATGGAATCAGAGTATTTCCCATAAAAAAGTGTCCATGTGCCAGACTATATTTTGTAAAATACAGCATTGCCCATAATCTATTACACACCAAACAATTTATATTTTTGCTTAAAATACCCCAAGGTGTTAATGTACAGTATGACTCATACATAAGTACACCCTTAAAAATTTTTATAAAAAGTTAATTTTTTTTTTTTCTAAACTAAAGATACCCAGATTTTATCATTTTCTTGTAGACAATCTGAATAGATATTATTTGGTATTCTTTGTTATTGGGCCATTGGCCTAATGAGTAGAGTGTTCGCCAATGGTCCGGGAGACCGGGGTTCAATCCCAGCTCAAGTCATACCAAAGACTCAAAAAATGGTACTTGATGCCGCCTTGCTTAACACTCAGCATTATAAGGTATGGATCAAGGGTAAAGTGGAGCAATCCCCTACACCTCGGTGGTGTAGTAGCTATTGAAAAGGGAGCCTTCGGGTCACCCTCGACTAAGCCTGCCAACTTTACTTACTATTATTTGTTACCAAACCATATTTACCCAACCCCTCCGCTCGGGCAGGATATGACACAAGTTCAATTTTTTAAGCAGAGTTAAACAGGTTTGAATTCAGAGTTTTCCTTCTCCTAGACTAGTTGCCTCACCAAGGCTGAAGAACCAAGTCTGTCCTACTATTTACCCATAGCTGGAGGGAGAATAATTGGATTCATACCTTTCCCAAGGGTATTAGTGCTATGTGAAATGCAATCAGTCAGGTCCAGGATTTGAACTCGTGTCGCCGTATCCGTTTCCTACGACGATAGCCATTACACCACGGGCACCTTATTTGTTACCAAACAATTGGTGGCAAAACTAACCAGAAATAAAATTACATAAATGAAGTTTATTCGTATTTTTGAACTGTTACATGTTCATATTTGCAGTTACAGCTATTTCAGTGTTTTGTAGTTTTGTAATAAATAATACCTAATTATAACTGGCTCATTAGTCTAGTGGGTAGAGTGTTCACCAATGGTTCAGGAGATCTGGGTTCAATCCTAGGCCGTGCCATACCAAATACTTTAAAAATGGTACTTGATACTTCCTTGCTTAACACTCTGCAATATAAGGTACATATCATGGGTAAAGTGGAGCAATCCTCAGTAAGAAGTAGCGTCCTTGCCTACACCTCGTTGTAGTAGCTATTGAAAAGGGAACCTTCTGGTCGCCCTCGACTATGATCGCCAACTTTACTATTTATAACTGGCCCATTGGCCTAGTGAGTAGAGTGTTTTGCCAATTGCCTGGGAGACTGGGGTTCGATCCCAGGTCAAGTCATACCAAAGACTCAAAAAGTGGTACTTGATGGCTCCTTGCTTAACACTTGGCATTATAAGGTATAGATCAAGGGTAAAGTGGAGCAGTCCAGGGAAAAGTGTTACGCCCTTCCCTACACTTGTAGTAGCTATTGAAAAAGAAGCCTTTGAGTTTCCCACTTATACTTGGTTTAATTATATAAGGTTCCACTAGAAAAAAAAAAGAATCATGTGGAGACATACTTCGTGTCAATGGAATTGGCAATCTGAGTTCAAATCCTGATGAGGCAGTTTGCATTTCAATTAATGTTAACGTTCTTCTGCAAGGCATGAATCCATATGTGTATCCCCCAATCATTGGTAAATAGTAGGGCAGACTGAGTTCTTTAGCCTTGATTAGACAACCAGTTTGAAAAGAAAACTGAATTAATACCAGCTTTAACTCTGCTTAAGAATTGACCTTGTGTCACATCCTGCTAATGATGGAGAAGTTTGGTAATATATACCTTGTGATATTTTATCACCTCTGGAAAGTAACTACCAGATGAAGCTCTGTTATTAAAAAGATGAATATATAGCTGTCTAAAAAATATTCACAACTCTACATATACGAAAATCATTAAATAAGTTTCCAGACTTTTTTCATATAGGCACTTTTATTGATAGTATACACATGAAACTCTAGTCCCCTTCGAAGTAATCTACTTCAGCTGCAATGCACTTGTTGTACCGTTCCAGCAACTTAAGGAAGGACCCATGGAAGTCCTCTTGTCTGAGCGTATCAATGACCTTCGTCACAGCCTCTTTCATCTCCTCAATTGTCTTATAACAACAGCCTCTGAGTTTAGGGAATAAGCAAAAGTCACAGGGAGCAAGGTCTGGACTATTGGGAGGGTGAGGAACTGTGTTGATGCCCATCTTGGTCAAATAGTCTGTGACAAGGATGAAGTTGTGGACTGGTGCATTGTCCTGGTGGAAATGCCACTGACCCGATTTGAAGAGTTCTGGCCTCTTCCGACAGAATCTTTTGCTGAGCTCCCTTAGAACCTAAACATAGTAACCCTAACCCTTTGGCCAATCGAATGTGGTGTATTGACTTCCTTATTTCTCGCACACCTCTCATCATCCGTCACAGATTCCCTGCCTTCCTTGAATCTCTTATGCCACTCAAAAACTGATGTTCCATTCATGCAACATGCTCCAAAAGCAGTCTGAAGTATTCCATACGTTTCTGGGGCATATTTTCCAAGTTTAAAACAGAATTTTATTTCATATCATTCTTTCTCATGTCCAGATTGCATTTTTGAAATTCACCATCTGTGACAATCAGGCTTTAGTAGGGTGTATTCCAATTCCTGCTATAGCTGTTCATTTGAAGCTGAAATCATAAAAATTGGTCAGTCATCTCATAAGATGTATAGCAATAAGATAGTGAATTTTCAAGAGTCTACAACAATTTTAAATGCCTGTACAAAAAAATGTCTGGAAACTTATTGAATGCATCACAGTGTCTTTTTTTTTTCTTTTTGATTGCTCAGCTTCTCTCTTTATGTTCTCCTCTTGGCTGTCTGTTGTCTCTCCTGTCACCATCTTGTTCTTGCAACCCCATGCTGTTCCATGTTCCTGTTGGTGGGATAAACAATGTGAATTTTTTTTTTTTTTTTTTCTGCAGATAACTTTATTACTTTGTTGACTTTCCTTATACATAAATTACCCAATTTAAGAAGCTGAGGATCCATCTGGATCAGACCATAGGTGGGAAATGAATCTGTGCTCTGGGCCATCTCTTTGCCGACTAAAGTATCTGTCTAACTTCTAAGCTTCTGGAATTTTAGTCACCTGGCTAAGAGATATCTAATCACAGTCAAGTTCTCAAATGATCTCGGGGGTCATTACCTGTCAATTTTAAAGTGTTCTATTCTGAAGATCTGTTTTTGCATCTCAGTACACTTTCATATTGTCAGGTTTCTTTCCAATTTTCCCCAGATATCTTATGTACATGTATGTAAATTTATCTTTGGTTTGTCATAATTTTATTTTATTATCAAATCCTGAAACATTTACTATACAAATCTTTGTATTTACAATTTTCTTTGATTTAATTGCAGGCTTAGATTATTTGGCCCATAATGACATTCTTCCATATTCTACAAATGAGAGGCACCCAATACACCATGAACTATTTAACAAATTCCTTATGCATGACCCTGGTGGCTGTAAGTATTTGCGCTTTAAAAATATTCAGTAATACTGCGATTAGAGCCTGTGGTACTTTCCAAAAGAAATCAATAGTGAATAAAATAGTGCTTTATTGGTTCTGTATCTGTTGTGGGAACCTTACCCATTTCACTATAATGGACTCTTCTCACCGTTATTAGTACAGAGATTTCGCTGCCAGAAGGGCAGATCACTATCGGTGTTATACGAACAGTACGAGACTTCTTACCTTTTCTGTGTAACTCTATCGTTCTTGTGTAATATAATCTG
>OY757933.1:4903934-4976434 GCA_963585895.1 Sepioteuthis lessoniana
GAAAAGTTTGAATTCAGACCAGCTTTACTCTGCTTAAAAATTGACCTTGTGGCAAAGGGGTTGGGTAAATACATGGGTGAAGAATACTTTATGTAAAAAGTAATCAAACTTTTTATTTATTCAGAAAAAAACAAACAAACAAAAAAACCTGCCCAAGTTTTGAAATTTAATAAGCAAATGAAAACTTTTTATTTAATCAGATTAAACTTTTCCAGGTAGACAACCTTGACTAATCTAGTGGGGAGGTACTGAAAAATTCTCAGCATCAAGGATAGAATGACTTTTTTTTTTTTTTAACAAAGAAATTTGAGAAGTAGAATGGATTTTCCAGAGAATGAATTTTTCATAGCTTTAGGTCATTCCCTTCTTTGTCTGGTCAAGAACTTTTCATTATGACCTCATAATAATACTATTTATCTGTAGAAGGGTATAAATGTATATCTTTTACTGTCACGTGATAGCAAAATTGGCTTGTATATCATTACTATTGAGTATCGAGTTTTATTCTCATAGGGTGCCCTATACTTTTTGTCTTGTACCAGGCTAAACTATTTTGAAGGTGTTACCAGATGTTCTGAACATAGCCTTGTGCCAGACTTAGCTAAGTATTTATTTTGGCTGTATTGACAGGTATTTTGTATGTAGCCTTGTGCCAGACTAAACTGTTTTGAGGGTGTTACCATGTTTTGTACATAGCCTTGTGCCAGACTTAGCTAAGTAACTATTTAAGGTATTTTGGCAGATGTTCTGAACATAGCTTTGTGCCAGACTAAGCTGAGTAAATATGTATTCCAATTCAAAAGTTGTTTACTAAAGATATATTATGAAATTTTTCTATTTATATTTACAGGAATCTCAACAAACCCACGTCTTCTGGGTAAGTATAAAAACAAGTTGGGTTTCCTCATTGGAAATAATGTTTTACAAGTTGATAAAATTGACCAAAGAAATAAGTACTGAGATTATTAGCTGTATGCTTAGCTGGGCTAATGTTTGCTCGTGCAAGGTTCCGGATGAATTTGGCTAACTCTTTCTCTTGTTCTTTTGTTTTTCTCTTTCACTGTCTCTTTCTATATTTCACTCTCCTTCCTCCTGTCTCACTTCTTTTTTTTTTTTTTTTTTTCTTTTCAATTTCTCTTTCTTTCCAACTTCTACCGAGTCGGCTGTCATGGATATGCCATTAAACAATCTGATGATGACGCTCCATAGTCCTGGAGCTTTGGGGAATGTAGAGTACCCCTTCATTGCCAGCACTTCCAGGTCCACTTTGGCCTGGAGTGGTAGCACCTAATAGGGTCCTATATATGGATCAAATAGAACTGTTTGACATTTTAAACTGTGTGCAAATAAATTACCTATGCTAAATGGGACTGTTTGATCATTTGTGCGTAAACAAATGACTGATGTTTAATTGAATTATTAGTGATGCATAGCAATACTTGGAAGCATTTAACTTTGTTGACTTATGCTAAATTGAATTGTTAGAAATAGAACTGTTTGTTATTTAACTGTGTTAACAAACAATGTTTTATTGAATTGTTTATGATACATAGCAATACTTGGAAGCGTTTAACTTTGTTGACTTATGCTAAATTGAATTGTTAGAAATAGAACTGTTTGTTATTTAACTGTGTTAACAAACAATGTTTTATTGAATTGTTTATGATACATAGCAATACTTGGACAAATTATATATATTTAGTTTATATGTATAAAGAGGATTTGGCATTAAATAACCTACAAGGGTTGATATGCCATAAAACCCAACCACCAAATCTTATATATTTAATATATATGTATAAAGAGGATTTGGCATTAAATAACCTACAATGGTTGATATGCCATCAAACCAAACCATGTATATTTAATATAAATGTATAAAGAGGATTTGGCATTAAATAACCTACAATCGTTGATATGCCATCAAATCAATACTTCCAACTTATTCTCTTTCTGTTTTCTTTCTCCTTTTTACTAATGCGATTTGAAAGGATTTTAATCCACTAAAAAAAAACCCATCAATCATAACCTCTGCACAGAATGTACTACTTAATCTCTTTCTCACTCTCTCTCCTGTTAATTCAAGGGATTTGAAAGGATTTCAGTCAACTGATGCTTCTGTGTTCTTAACTAACTCACCTTATTGATGCCATCCAGTAGTGTAGCTAATGGGGAAGCAATGTAATAGTGACACCTTCTTCTAAAACCCAACCTCCTCATTATGTATACTACTAAATCTTTCTTTTCTGTTGACTGAAATCCCTCCTTTGGGATGGTGATGTCTATTCATTCATTCACTGTCATGTAATATGATAATCGATTGGCTAACACTGAGAAAAAGATCTTAAGCTTAAGAAGGAGATAGTTCTGAGCTAGCTTATACCTGGTGTAGCTGCCCTTTTGAAAATATCCTATTTACCCAACCCCTCCGCTCGGCCAGGATATGACACAAGGTCAATTTTTAAGCAGAGTTTAACAGGTTTCAATTCAGAGTTTTCCTTCTCCTAGACTAGTTGCCTAACCAAGGCTAAAGAACCTAGTCTGTCCTACTATTTACTCATAGCTGGAGGGAGAATAATTGGATTCATACCTTTCCCAAGGGTATTAGTGCTATGTGAAATGTAATCTCATCCAGGATTTGAACTCGTGCCGCCGTGTTCATTTCCTACGACGATAACAATTACACCACGGGCACCTCCTTTTGAGAATAAGTCATCAACTATTCCTTTGTAATTACTCCCAGGTCTACTCTGACCTAGAGTGGTAGTTCCTGTTAAGTTTTCATTGATGAGTCCAATTGATGTTTGAAAATTATTAGTGTTGGATAGGAATACTTGAAACCATGCAACTGTGTACGAATTGTATTAAGAATAGTTACCTGAAGCTATATTTATTTACTAAGGATTATTATTATTATTATTATTATTTAATTGAAACCATATAATTGCTTGCACATTATTGGTGTTAGATAGGGATACTTGAACGCTTGTAATAGCGGGGATGTCCCCGTGGTGTACTGGTTAAAGCGATGGACTGCGGAATCGTAGTATGCGAGTTCAAATTCCAGTTGTGTTATTATGTTCACTTTCGGACAAATACCCTTGGGAAAGATATGAATCCCATTATCCTCCCAGCCATGGGTTAAATAGTACCACTACTGTTCTTCGAGAAGGATGGATTTGGCATTAAATAACCTACAAAGGTTGATATGCCATTAAACAAAGAAACGTAACCTAACCATATAATAGCTTAGTTGGTTGGGGCTGTAGAATATCTCTGGTCCTGGATATGACACTAAATCTGATGGTGACGCTCCAGTCCTGGAGCTTTGGGGAATGTAAATTACTCCTTCGTTGCCATTACTCCCAGGTCCACTTTAATCTGTATTGGTCGTAAAACTTCAAGGGTTGTTAATAATATTAAATAGAATTATTAGAGTTATATAGGAATAATTGTAATCATTTAACCATGCAAGCAAATTGGCTTTGGTTTGCTAAGAAATAATGTTACCTATAAAGTATTCACTTAAAAATTATGTTTAGACAGGATTTGACTTTAAATAACCATTAAGAGTTGATGTGCAATTAAAACATGTAGCTTATAATTAGAATCGTATAACTGTGTAACCAAATGACTATTATTAAATAGAAATAATTTCTTTAAAACATAATTATTAGTATTAGATAGTTGTATGGTTTCAAGTATTCCTATGTGCAAATTATTTGTATTAGATAGGAGTACTTGAAACCATACAACAGTGTGCAAATTATTTGTATCAGTTAGGAATACTTGAAACCATACAACAGTGTGCAAATTATTTGTATCAGATAGGAATACTTGAATCTTCTCAACTGTGAACTCTGCAAAAACTCTTAAGAAAACGGCACAATCTAAATATAGATGCTGTTTACTAACCTTTAAGCATAAATTAATTCTAGATGGGTTGATATGCCTTTAAAATCAATCAACTTTTTTGGGGCGGCGGGGTGCTCAGGTATCAGGCAATAAACTGAACTCTACCATTTTTAGATTACTGGGTGGGGGCAGCTGAACTCTATTTATTTTTTTTATGTAAGATGTTATTGTTCTCCACACATAGTGGGTTGTTATACTTACATTTTGGCCTTTGTATTCTCCAGTTTTCTTTGTGTGCCTTTTGGAGGTTGGGAATTCAGTTGCTGTGAAAAAGGCAAACGTGGCTTATGTGAGATATACCCCCCCCCCAATTGCAGGTTGAGAACTGTCTACCTGCATGATTCAAATAAAAATTTCAAGTTTAGAATTCCCAGAAGGTTACCAAATATAATGAAAAGCAACTGATGAGTCTAGCAACCATGATGAGTTGAACTCATTTGAGGAAGGAATTCCTGTGGTTCTGATAACTAAATTGCTGAACTACAGTCCCAAAGTTAATGAGTTCAAACTCCAGTTGTGTTGTTACGTTCACTTTTGGACGAATACTCTTGGGGGGAAAAGTATGAACCCCCTTATCCTTCCCAGCTATAGCTTAGATAGTATCGCTGCTGTTTTTCGACAAGAATAGTTTTCACATTAAGTAACCCGCAAAGGTTGATATGCCATTAACCAAAGAAACCGAAATGATCTTATTTGCATTCTCGTGGAATGTGAATGTTTTTGAAAAAAAAAAAAAAAATGCATGTTTAAAGGGAGACAACTCTTTCAATTTCGAAAAAAATTTCTTTTTTTAAATGTGTGTTAAAGTTTCTCAATATCATTAGGAAAATTATGATCAACTGGTGTTATTTATTTTCAAATAGTGGCGTTATTGTGTTCGACTGGAGAATTTAGGAGATGATACAGTTCAGCTTCGAGAACGTCACTGGCGAATATTTAGTTTGTCTGGAACTTTGGAGACGGTACGTGGGCGTGGAGTAGTCGGTCAGGTGGGTGTAAAAGAAATATTTGACTTTTTGTTGCTGTTGTGTTTGTTATTGGTGTAGAAATATTTTTTTAAAACTTTTTTTTAAACTTTTCCTGCCACAAATAAATTTATATAAATTTTTTTTATTTCAGAGATTTTGTTTTTATACTTATTCGAATTGGCTGCTCTGTCGGTTGGGTTTACAATTTTAAAAGGGGTGTCTTGGATATGATGCTGAACTGCATCTGATGGTAAGGCTCCAGTTCTGGAGAGAATGGAGTTAACACCTTCATTGCCATTTCTCCCAGAATCTCTCTGATTTGGAGTGGAAGCACCTGTTGGGTGGGGTCTTTTCTATGGATTATAGATCTCTTTCTGAAATTATCAGCATTAGGTTGCAGTATTTAATGCTATGTAACCAATTGGTTATTGATAAAATGCTATTTAAAAAAAAAAAGAAGATCCCAAGAACATTAAAAAGTGAGCATCTATAAATAAATCAAATTTCAGCTTTAAGTAACTCATAAAGAGTTGCTATGCCATTAAGTAAACTGTCACACAAATCGATTATAATTGCATGCTGTTCTGGGTGTGTCACTAAATTGTATCTGGTGGTGAGTCTCCACTTCTAAAGTCTTGGAAAATGAGGAGCCATCTCTTTGTTTACCATTACTTGTAAATACGCTTGGCCCAGTTAACTACGGCTGTAGAATACACTGCCTGCGTCTCTGTAGAGAGTTTAAACTCCCCCAAGAGTGTCCTGGATATGACATTAAACCATCTGATGATGAGGCTCCTGAAATGCTGGAGCTTTGGGGAATGTGGAGTACCCCTTCATTGCCATTGCTTCCAGGTTTAAACTGTGTGCAACTAGATGACTTATGCTAAACTGAATTGCTTGAAATAGAACTGTTTGATCATTCAACTGTGTGTAAACTAATAACTGATGTTTAATTGAACTGTTTGTGATAAAAAACAATACTTGAAAACATTTAACTGTGTGTAAACAAACGAAAAATTGTTAATAGAATTATTTGTATTAGAAAGAAATCGGTGAAACCATTTATCTGCGTGGGAAAAAAAATGAGCTCAGGCTTGTTTAAAAGATGTTATCTACAAAATGTGTTTAGAAATCATCTCTCTCTCTCTCTCTCTCTCTATCTATCTATATATATATATATATATATATATATATATGAATGAATCGTTGATATGCCACTAAAGCAAATCCAGTTGTCAAGGTGTCACTTATGGATCAAAGGAATGTGTTTGAAAATTATTAGCATTAGATAGGAGGTGCCCGTGGTGTAATGGTTATCGTCGTAGGAAATGGACACGGCGACTCGAGTTCAAATCCTGGACGAGACTGATAGCATTTCACATAGCACTAATACCGTTGGGAAAGGTATGAATCCAATTATTCTCCCTCCAGCTATGGGTAAATAGGACAGACTGGGTTCTTTGTCCTTGGTGAGGCAACTAGTCTAGGAGAAGGAAAACTCTGAATTCAAACCTGTCAAACTCCACTTAAAAAAATTGACCTTGTGTTATATCCTGCCCGAGCGGAGGGGTTGGTAAATAGGATTAGATAGGAATACTTGAAACCATATAACTGTGTGTAAATTAATTATATGAAGAATAGTTAATTGTAGTTATTGTTTATTAAGGATTTTCATTATTAATAACTTGAAACTATATAATTATTTGAAAATTATTATTACTATTAAGAAAAGTTGTACTTATAATTGCTTACAAATAGTTATTAGTTACTTGAAATCATATAATTGCTTGCCAAAAAGCCTGTCTTTAGCATTAAATAACCCAACAAGGGTTGATATGCCATAAAACCAATCAACCAACCAACAATAGGTGCACAAAACACTTCTTTTGGAATTCATCTAAGGTTGGACACAACACAGCTTTATGGTCTTATCCAATCACAGCCCAGTCGGCTGAGGCTGTAGAATGCACCAATTGCATCTCTGCGGAGAGAGGGTTAAGAACCCTCTCTCTCACAAGTGTCCTGGATATGACACTAAACCAGCTGATGTTGAGGCTCCAGCATTGTTTAATTTTGGGAATGTGGAGTATCCCTTCATTGCCATTGCTCCCAGGTTCACTTTGGCCCAGAGTGGTAGCACCTGATAGGGTCCTATCTATGGGTCAAATACAACTGTTTGACATTGGAACATTTGAGAGCAAACAAATTACTCCTATTTATTTGAATTGTTAGAAATAGAACTGTTTGATCATTTAACTGTGTGCAAATGAGTGAGTAATGTTGGATAGAATTATTAGTATTAAATAGCAATACTTGAAACTCTTTAACTGTGTGTACCGAAATTGAATTATTGGTATTACATAACAATACTTGGAAAAATTTGACTGTGTTTAAATGAATGAATTGGGTTAAATAGAATAATTTGTATTAAATAGTAATGTTTGTAACCACTTCACTATCTGCAAAATAATGATAATATTGAATAGAATTATTAGTGTTAGATAGCAATACTTGAAACCATTTAACTGTAGAAATGATAGCAATACCCTAGTGCAAACAAATTAGTTCTGACTCACATTTAAAAATGAAATTACCTACAAAATGTGTGCAAACAAATTACCAATGTTAAATTATGGTTGTTACATAGCAATACATTTAAAAATGATTTCTACAAAATGTGTTTACAAATCATAAATTTAATATATGTGTATAAAGAGGATTTGGCATTAAATAACCTACAATGGCTGATATGCTATAAAATCAAACCAAACACCTTTATGGAATTTGGTTATAGTCACGTATGGCAGCAAAAGGGTTTATTTGTCTGCAAGTCTCTTTTCATTTTGCATTTTTTTATTTTATGACTTGTAAATATTTAAGGTTGATATGCCATAAAACCCAACCAACCAACTTGTAAATGTTTATGAATATTATAGCCTAATTATTTTATAATTTAGAATAAAGTTTTAAGCTAACTTCTTTCCTTGTCTTTTCACAGGAACCAATCCTTTCAAAGGAGCAACCTGCTTTTCAATATAGCAGCCATGTTTCTCTGCAGGCACCAAGCGGACATATGTGGTAAGTTGACCATAGAAATATTCACTCTAGCATTGGCGGGGGTAATTTTTTCTCTCGCCCCTTCCCAAATATTATCTAGCAATAGATGCTTCTCTTCATCTATTTCTACGTTGATAGCTGCTCTATCCGCCTGTCTGTTTATTTGCTCCAAGTCTTGCATGAAATTTTGTTGACAAAATGACCGTTTCTTTTGGCTTCAAGTTGTTTGCTATGTAATTTGACAAAAGTCATGATTGAGTTGGCTATTGATTCAAGTCTTGATGAAGTAAAGTGCTCACATGCAAGTGAGCTGAGCACTATTAAAAAAACTAAATGGGTTTTGCTAGTTTGCCTGTTTTGTCTTAAAGTTTACTTGTTAGAAGAAAAAAAAATGTTATTAGAAAAAATAAGATTGAAAATGAATAACTGTTTTATTATTCTCTTTCTGTCTTATTTAAATGAATAAAATATAATAAAAATATGTTGTTAATTGAGGTACGGTTTTATTTTTCTTTTTTTTTTCTTTTTAAGTTGAAGAAAAATACTTGCTAATAATATTAAGTTGTAAAGTTGGCGATCTTAGTCGAGGGTGACCCAAAGGCTCACTTTTCATTAGCTACTACACCGAGATGTAGGGAAGGTGCTACTCCATTCTTGGGATTGTTCCATTTTGCCCTTGATCCTCACCTTATAATGTTGAGTGCTAAGCAAGGCGGCATCAAGTACCATTTATTGAGTATTTGGTATGAATCGACCAGGGATTGAACCCTGGTCTCCCAGGACCATAATTGATAAATCATCTTAAAGAAAAAAAATGTTAAAAAAGAAGCTGCCTACAAACTTTAGATGAAAGGGAATGTTATTAATAGACAAATTGTTATTTAAACAAAAATGTTAAGGAGGCAAATGCAGATGAAGTTTAACAATTATTTAATAATAAGGATTGACTAATTTTTATCAAAAAGAAAAAAAAAGGTTCTTAAAAAGAAGCAGAATCTAAAGGAAAAATACAAGCTAATATTGATCAAAATAATTGACTGATCATTATCTAAACAAAAACATTAGAAAAATTTTCAAAAAAGAACAAAATTTAGGATGAAAAATACTAGTTAATATTATTAATAATTATTATGGATAAATCATTATCAAAAAATAATTTTAAAAAAAGTGTGTATATATAAAATTAAATCATGAGTCGGGCCTATCCTACTAATGTTTTGCCTCACCGACTCATCAGGGAATCTAGTACTGACTGACGACACTAGGAGAAAACAATTTTTATTAACCAAAAACCTACTCGGCTAAAAAATTTGCATAAAAAAAAAAAAAAAATTAAAACAACCAAGAACACTACCTTTTTTGATATCTAGTTTATTAAGGGAAAAAAAAAAACAAACAAAAAAACCCTACCACATCTGGGACAAATACGTAGAAACAAGCTCTAATTATAGAGTAGCCAACTTCTTTTGTGTTTACAATCATTTAGTACCTCCGACCTTTGGTTTAACATATCCCTACCATTGCAAGAAGCTATAGCTAACTTCTCTTCATTACAAAGCATGCAATCTTTGTCTCCGGCCCTATACTTACAGCATTTTTTTTATAACTTCCCATTTCAAAATGGGATCTATCCCATATATATATATATATATATATATATATATATATATGGTGTCTCAAAAAATTTGACATCATTTCACAGGCCAATAATTTTGGCACTTGTTGTTGAAATAACCTCAATTTTTACAAAATGTATGGAAACAGATCAAGAGTTTTGGAAGAGGACAGTATGTGCTTATTTCAATGAGAAACTGCCAGAGAGATTGATTGGGTGTGGTTGAGACGAAGACAGTTTTCTGTTGAAATGGTCACTGGACCTGTCCTTGTGTGATTTCTTTTTATGGGGATATGTGAAGAGACTGGACTGTCTCCTCTCTTCGTGCTAGCATTGACGAACTCTAGCAAAGAATCCCTTCTGCACTAGATAATGTTACTGGAGACATGTTACAGCGTGTTTGGCAAGAGCTTAACTACCGATTAGACGTGTGCCATGCCGCAAGCAGTGCATATATTGAACATTTATGAAATTGGTACCAGAATAAACTTATGATGTTCAACACCAGAACTGTTCAATTTCATTAAGCTAGACTTTCAAGATAATTGCTTTTAAAAATGATGTCAAATTTTTGGGGACACTCTTTATATACTATCAACATATGACCTATCATGAGTTAGTTTTTGTTTATTCTGTTCTGTTTAAGAGTTTTCCTCTTGTATTCATCCATGCATTCATAAATATAATAGAGATAAATGGATTTAGCTATTTGCTTTGTTTTTGTCATGGCTGACACTGAGTGTGACAGCTTCTCGTCTAATATTGCTTTCTGGACTGGCTTGCACCTTCCCTTACTTCTTCCACATTGATAGATATCTTCTCAATGTTGTCAAGATACCTGGTGATTCGACAGGGTTCTGTTGTTTCATACCTTTTCAAAGGAAGCTAAATCTGAATACAGTCTTAGTTGAAATTTAAACTTGGTTTATTAATTCCTTTTCTTTCTGGTGTAGTTGGCTGGGGTTGCAGAATACACTGACTTCAGAGGGGTAAGACTTCCCCAATAAGTGTCCTGCATATGACAAGAAATAACCTGATGGTGAGGCTTCAGTAATGCTAGAGCTTTGGGGAATGAAGAGTACCCCTTCTCCCAGCTCCACTCTAGCTCAGAGTGGTAGCACCTGATAGGGTCCTAACTTTGGATCAAATAGAACTGTTTGACATTTAAACTCTGCGCAAACAAATGACTTATGCTAAACTGAATTGCTTGAAATAGAAGTGTTTGATCATTTAACTGTGTCTAAATAAATGATTGATATTTAGATGAATTGTTAGCAATACTTGGAATCATTTAACTTTGATGACATGCTAAACTGAATTGTTTGGAATAGAACAAAACCAAATCAGATTTTCGTCTCACTCTGTGACATTCCAATGCACTTTGATTTCTTTTTGTTCATTTTATTTATTTCTTTTCTTTTTACTTTTTTTTTTTTTTTTTACAGGGGAACTTACAAAATGGAGCGACGTGACGGGACGTCATTTGAATGTCGGATTCCGCCTTTTTCCTTAGAGAGCAAATCGGATGATGCCAACAACCCTCATGGCCTTCTAGGTAGTTGACTCCACCTATTTCAATAGTTTCTGGGTGGAGCCTCTTTCTAGTGGACAACCAATGGGGATTCTTATGCACTCTCTTAACCATTTTAGGCCAATTTAATAAAATTAAAATTTCATCAGTATTTTTTTGTCTTGTCATTTCTTTTTCATAGTTTGTTTAATCTCCTCCTGTTTTTTTCTTCTTGAGTTTCATTGAAATGCAATCTAATTTCATGCTCTGTTGATGGGGCTTTGAATACACTGACTGTATCCCCCCCTGCAGAAGGCGGAGGGGGGGGTAAAATCCCCTCCAAAAAAATGGGTGTCCTGCTTAGGACAGTAATCTGTATTTGATGGTGAGGTTCCTGTTCTACTCTGACCAGGAATAGTTGTTAATATTTCCCCTGTGGGTCAAATAGATCTGTTAGGGTCTCAACCTGGGGTCAAATAGATCTGTTTAAATATCATTCATATTTGATTGTGTTTTTTTTCTTTTTTTTGCGTACAATCATAAGAATTACTGGCTCAGTTGGCTGGGGCTGGAGAATGCATCTCTGCCGAGGGGTTAGACTCTCTCTATGTGTGTCCTGGATATGACACTAAACAATCTGATGGTGAGGCTTCAGTAATGCTGGAGCTTTGGGGAATACGGAGTACCCCTTTATTGCAATTACTCCCAGGTCCACTCTGGCTCAGAGTGGTAGTGAAGTCCTATGCTAGTTACAGTGCTCAATGTGGTGTGACTACTACTTACAATGCTTGATGTGGCTGTTGTGTTCATGAATACCACATTTGCTTCCAACTCTTTGCTTTGTCAGTCCTTCCATACCCACACTGTGTTTGAAGGATCCATAAGCAAGGCTGATACAATTGAGCTGGATCTTCTTTTGACGGTCAGGTAATATGAGTGGCTAGATTGTCTAGCAACTCAAAGAATAGAGAAAACCTTTTGTTAACAAATAAAGATGGTTTTTATTGAAACATGTTTGTGAGACAATAAATAACAAGCCAACGATGTTTGTTTTCCTGGCAAAAAGAAGAAAGAATATCGAGAGAGGAAGAGTGACGATGATGTGCGGTTAGATTGACGCTAATGTCTCTAATGTCTGGGACTTTGAATTTTTGTAAAGTCTAAAGGTTGTTTGGAGTTCCTCAGGTCTAGATGGAATAATAACCAACAATGGTTGATATGCCATAAAACCAAACCAAATCCTATATATTTAATATTTATGTATAAAGAGGATTTGGCATTAAATAACCTACAATGGTTGATATGCCATAAAACCAAACCAAACCAAACCTAAGAACTTCACAAAAAAGTGAATATGAACGTACAATGAATGCAATTCCCTAACCTTTAGGCATGAAATAATCCTAGTTAGGTTTACATTCCGTTAAAATCAATCTACCAATCTATTTTTAAGCAAGAGTTTCTGACATGTTTATTTGTTTTCTAGTTCCTTTAAAACTGACATTACTAGAAATTACTTGAAAAACTCTTGGCCCAACCAATATTGGGATGACCTTTTTTTTTTTCTTTTTTTTTTTTCTTTTTTTTTTTAAAGTCAAAGAATCTCCAAAGATGATGTGCCAATTTTGGGCTGAATAGGTTCAATTGAATCTTTCATAGTTTTAGCTCATCCTCTTCTTGGTTAGGCTGAGAACTTTGCACTACTTCCTCCTACAAGCGATAATTTTCATGGTAACTGGTTCCAAGATTTTCATTGTTACTTGCCTACATCAATCTTTTTTTTTTGTGTGACACTGGATATCGTCTAGAGGACTTATCTATAAGATATCCTATAGGGACGTATGGTGAGAGAAGACCCAAAGAATCTTTGTTGTTAGAACGTTTTGATAAATGATGATAAAAATCTCTGTGGGTACACATTTAGGTGCAATATTGCATCTGCATATTGGTGCAAATGTGTTGATATGAGTATATATGCCTATAGATTTATACAGATGCATCGGCATATTGGTGTGAGTGTGCCTATATGAATATGTATGCTTATAGATATCGTGTATATCCTATTTACCCAACCCCTCCGCTCAGGCAGGATATGACACAAGGTCAATTTTTAAGCGAAGTTTAACAGGTTTGAATTCAGTTTTCCTTCTCCTAGACTAGTTGACTACCCAAGGCTGTAGAACCTAGTCTGTCCTACTATTTACCCATAGCTGGAGGGAGAATAATTGGATTCATATCTTTCCCAAGGGTATTAGTGCTATGTGAAATGCAATCAGTCTCGTCCAGTATTTGAACTCGTATCGCCGTGTTCATTTCCTACGACGATAACAATTACACCACGGGCACCTCCTAGATATCGTGTATATGAATGGGGATTTATACTGATGTTCTTTTGAATGTGACACTATAAGCTCTTCTGTCTTGGGTGCATATATATAGGTGCAATATTGCTCTTGCATATTGGTACAAGTGTGTCTATAGGTATAGCGTATATATATTTACCCAACCCCTCCACTCGGGCAGGATATGACACAAGGTCAATTTTGAAGCGGAGTTCAACAGGTTTGAATTCAGAGTATTCCTTCTAGACTACTTGCCTCACCAAGGCTGAAGAACCCAGTCTGCCCTACTATTTACCCATAGCTGGAGGGAGATTAATTGGATTCATACCTTTCCCAATGGTATTAGTGCTATGTGAAATGCAATCAGTCACGCCCAGGTATAGCGTATATATATATATATATATATATATATTTCTTCAATCCAGTAAATTCGGAGTAGGGGACAATTCAATCATGACAATTAAATTATTCAAACTTCGAAAAATATTCCTGGTAAAGAGCTCAATGTAAATAAATTCACAGAGCAAATTTCCCTCAAGAAAAAAACAAATTTCGATCACATTAGGATTATAGATTTATTTCCATCCTGTTTAGAGCATTGATATGAATCAATAACATATCAATGCTCTTAGCAGGATGGAAATAATTTTATTATCCTAATGTGACGGAAATTTTTTTCCTTGAAGGTTTATATATATATATATATATATATATATATATATATATATATATATATATATATATATATATCGGTGTGTCTTTACGAGTATGTATGTAGTATAATGGCCGAGGGATTTCGTTTCATGCGTTTGGGTTTAGTTTGGCTGAGAACCTTTCGGCTCAGTGCATGGGTTGCTTAGGCGCAACATTAACGCAGGTGTTCGCGAGCGCGCGCGCGGACGGAGCGGAAGTGTCATTCAGAGATGTCACAATAGCCCAAGATGGGAAACGGGACTAGCAAGTGCGAATGACGTCACGCACTGGAAGCGCGCGGAGGATTTTGGGAATTTGAAGAAAGTTAGGAGAGTTGAGACTAGACATCGGACGAGAAGGTTTGACTTTCGCTTGCTCGTGGAGGCCTTGAGCAGGTGTCGTACGAGATGGGGCGGGGGCAGATGAAAAAGCCAGAATAGAAAGACTGTGCCTCTCTCTCCTTATGTCGAAAAACCTTTAAACTCAAAGGTAATAAAAAGTTTCGTACCTGAACTGAGAAGTCGTAAGTGTTTTTCGTGTTTCGAGATTCCTATGTTCTATGTTATATATATATATATATATATGAACATTCTATGTCCATTTCGCATATCCGTAACTGGCTATGGTACATGTATGAATATAGGCACATTGTATATGTGCAGTGGTGGAAATAATTATAAGACACCCCATTAAATTGTCAATTTTCTTATTTCAGCACAAATTCCTCTGAAAATTTGTACCTAGATCCAATGGGTATTAGTATACATATTCAATTTTATAATGACTTTCCACTAAAAAAATACTTAACTTATAAAGAAAAATGTTTTTGAGGGTGGAAATAAGTTTAAAAAATTTGTATTTAATAGCAAAATAGTACAAAATTTAATATTTACATTTATTCCCTTTCAATTGTAAAACTTCAACACACTTGTTTTGGATTAAATCAATAAGTTTTCTTAGAGTTTCAGATGGAATTTCATTTCAATTCTGTTTAATGCAAGATTTTAAAGTTTCTCTATCTTCAAATCAATGTTTATTTTTGTATACTCTTCTTGAGAAATTCCCCACAAATTTTCTATTGGGTTTAAATCTGGAGACTTAGTGGGCCAGTCCAAAACTTCAAAGTTTTTGTTTTAAACCAGTCTTTCATGAGCTTAGAAGTGTGTATAGCTGCGTTGTCTTGTAGAAAAATGGCATTATTGATGTCTAGACGATTCATAAATGAGAAAAAAGCATAAGACTGTTTTGAAAATTTGTATTTAACAACAAAATTCAATATTTACATTTATTCCCTTTCAATTGTAAAACTTCAACACACTTGTTTGGCATTGAATCAAGACGTTTTCTGAGAGTTTCAGATAGAATTTCATTTCAATTCTGTTTAATGCAAGATTTTAAAGTTTCTCTATCTTCAAATCGATGTTTATTTTTGTATATTCTTCTTGACAAAGTACCGCACAAATTTTCTATTGGGTTTAAATCTGGAGTCTTAGTGGGCCAGTTCAACAACAACATTAATTACACAGACCGTACTTTCTTCAACATTGTGAGTTTCTTTGTATATTATTCAATCTGAATGATAAATCTTTATTTTAAAGTTATTCAGGTTTTGTTTTTTCCAAGTTTATTATTTGTTAGGGAAATTATTAGCAAGGAACACGCACGACCCCAAATTTTTGTTTTATACACCCGACACATCTCTCAACATTCCCGATATATTTATTTTTTTATTTTTTGGTTTGGTTTGATTTTGTTTTCTGGCATATCAACCATTGTAGGTTATTTAATGCCAAATCCATTTTTATACTTATAAACAGTTTTAGTTCAAACAATTCAGTTTAACAAAAGTACACAGTTTCAATGTCAAAATTGTTCTATTTCAAACTATTCAGTTTAGCATAAGTACACTGTTTAGTTCTATTTGACCCATAGATAGAACCTTATCAGAAGCTACCACTTCGGGCTCGAGTGGACTTTGGACCGATGGCATTAAAAGGGTACTCCGTATTCCCCAAAGTATTCCTGGAGCCTCACCATGAGATGGTTTAGTGTCATATTCAGGACGCTCGTTTGGGGGTGTCTTGCGCCTCTGCAGAGATGCAGCCGACTAGGCCCTTTCTCTTTTCTTTTGTTAAAAAATACAAGAAACTAACAGCAACGAGAAGTTGACGTTTATTCATTTTAAGTTATATTCTGCTCGCAAATCTAGGTGCAAACGAAGAACAAGTAAACTACATTTATTTTAGAATTTATCTTCTAACCGGTACTGGGTAATTTTTTTGTTCAAACTTGTTCATTTTAACGCACATGTAGGTATATATACCCTTATATATATATATATATATATAACACGCTCATATAAATACGAGGATCATTAAATAAGTTTCCAGATTTTTTTCGTATGGGCACTTTTATAGATAGTACACACATGAAACTCTAGTCCCCTTCGAAGTAATCTCCGGCTGCAATGCACTTGTTGTACCGTTCCAATAACTTCTGGTAGTCCTCTTGTAGGAGAGTGTCATTGACCTTCTTCACAGCCTCTTTCATCTCCTCAATTGTCTCATAACAACTGCCTCTAAGCTTAGCGAATAAGCAAAAGTCACAGGGAGCAAGGTCTGGACTATAGGGAGGGTGACGAACTGTGTTGATGCCCATCTTGGTCAAATAGTCTGTGACAAGGATGAAGTTGTGGACTGGTGCATTGTCCTGCTGGAAATGCCACGGGCCCAATTTGAAAAGTGCTGGCCTTGGAATCTCTTCCTGAACTCCCTTAAAAACTCAACATATTCACCCTAATCCTAACCGTTTGGCCAATCAACTCTGGTGTATTGACTTCTATACTCCTGCCACACCTCTCCTCATCCGTCACAGACTCCCTGGCTTCCTTAAATCTCTTATTCCACTCAAAAAACTGATGCTCGATTCATGCAAGATGGTTCAAGAGCAGTCTGAAGTATTCCATACGTTTCTGTGGCATATTTTCCAAGTTTAAAACAATTTTATTGCATATCGTTCTTCTAAAGTGTCCTAACGTCCAGATTGCATTTTTGAAATTCACCAGCTGTCACAATCAGGCTTTAGTAGGGTGTATTCCAATTGCTGTTGTAACTGTTCATTTGAATCTGAAATCATAAAAATTCGTCAGTCATCTCTTAAGATGTATAGCAATAACATGAATTTTCAAGAGTACGACAATTTTAAATACCTGTACAAAAAAAGTCTGGAAACTTATCGTATGCACCTCATATATATATATATATATATATATATATATATATATACAAGTTAATTTTGTACAAAAACACGGCTCGAGAAGATGTAAATTTTGTCTGTATTTTTTTCTTTATAACCTAATCGGCACTTTTCTGTTAGTTAAAAAATTTCTAGATGTTTTACAGACGACAATATCTGACTTTCTGCGAAAGAATTTCAAGGATTAAAGCCCAAAATAATTTGAAAATCTTTTCCTTCCTAGATTCTCAAAAACACATTTTTTCAGCCCAATTAGATTCATTGATAAATCATCAACTTTAAAAAAAAATCTAATTACGAGCCTGATGATCAATGAAATCAAACGGCAGGTTTTTTTCTTGGCCTGGTCCTTCGTCTAGTGGTGTGGACCCCGTTGTTTCTTCTCACACCCGGCAATGTGGACATTTCACAGGTTGTACAAAAATAAATAAAGAAATAAAAAAGAACAAAACAAAACAAAACAAAACAAACAAACGAAAACCAAACAACAGAGGGCGAAAGGAAGAAACAGGCAAACGCGGATTTACAACTGCAAAACTCAGGAAGGGGAAGTCTGGCACTTTTAAGCATTCTAGTACATATTTGTTATGGCTCTGCGAAAGTCCTACACAGCTACCTAAAATGCTGACTCATCTAGCCATTGCTCTGTGTCTTGACTCCATGCTCTGGACTGACTGCCTCTCTGCTCTAGACTGACCGCTTCAGAGTCTCACCCTTAATTGACAAACTCTCTTAATACTTCTCTTCAGTAGAAATTTTGGTAAGGAACTGGTGATCCTGTTTCACCGATCAGCAGCAGCCCCTTTCGGTCACGAGGCGTCCATTATAAAAAAGAGCCCCACAGGAGATTCTCTCTCTTTTGGTTCCACTACCCACAACTGTTAGCATCAGGTCCATTGTAGCAGCCCTTGACGGCATACGTATTTTGGTACCTTCCACCACCGGGACCTAAGAGCGACGAACGCACGTGCAGAGTTTAAAGGAACAGGACACACACAGTTAAGTTCCAGCAGGCATTTTTTCTGCAAACTCACTTTACCAAACCTTCACAACCCACTCTACCTTCACAAACCTTATCAAACCCTACTTTACCTTACAACCTTCAACAAACCTAACCAACTTTACCTTATAACTTTATCTTACACCTTGTAAACTCTTTTTTGAACTGTTACTCACACATTCGTTGTTTATTCCATTTGGTGTAAAACCCTGTTTATTGTTGTTGTTGTTGTATATAGATTTTGTTGCATGTATAAGTCGTTCGTCCCTTTCTTCAAAAGCTGTCTCCAATTCTCTACTGCTGGTTGAGTACGGTTTATTCTTTTACAAAACGTAGGAATAAACCGGGCTTTTCGGGGCTTATAATTTCCCCCATACTTCCGACCTCGCAGGTTTTCGCTGCCGCAGCTTTTTGTGTGGTCTTCGTGCCAAAATAGACAAAAAAGGGTCTTCTGGATACTCAGGCGCCACTTCAAAGATGCCGGAGATAAGATCCCCTCTTTGGCTACCCATCCACAAACACACACACACACGGAGACCCACACATACACATCTCTCTCTCTCTCTCTCTCTCTATATATATATATATATATACACACATTCTTTACCCATTTCCGCTATAATCAACGCTTTAAGTTCCTGGCCTGACTTAACTTAAAAACATGCATCCACACGCACACACCCACCCACACACACACACATACTTACAACTACACATAAATGAAATCTTAACGGCTTTTTGTCTGTATTTTGTCGCATTTTCGATTTTCAATTTCATTCCATCTTCTTAACTGCCTGATGAATGTTGTTATAAACTTCAAGAAACCTTAGGTTACAGAACAATATTTTCCATGGATTAAATATATATATATAATATATATATTATCATCATTATATATATATACACACACATGAATGCTCATTATCGTGCTACACTAATATTGCATAGAATTATATTGTAATAATTGAGGCCACTTAACGATGTAGAAACAATAGCAATATTAGTGTATAAACCAATTAGTTCTAATTCATTTAAGAATGAAATTACCGACTAACTAATCTCTTCATATCCTATATTTATTTAAATGTGTGCAAACAAATGACTGATGTTAAATTGTTACTGTTACATAGCAATACTTGAAACCATTTAACTGTGTGACACAAAAAAAAAATGAGCTCAGGCTCGTTTAAAAATGTTATCAACAAGATGTGTTTAGAAATCATGTAGAAAATTAAAGAAAAACATTGAAAAACGGAAAAGAAAGAAAGAAAGAAAAGGTACTGAAAAAAAGTTTTTGTGAAAAAAAAACTTGATAGTTAAAGGGAAGTATAGATATTGGTCAGTATGTCTTTAAGTCCTATTAATTTAAAATGCTGAATTTTACAAAATGTTATGCTGTATTTTTGTTTGTAAAATAATGCTTAAAATATGTGTTTTAAATGTAAAGACACGCTTACTCTACTATAAACCCAAATTGATTTTAAGACTCTGTCCAAATGTCAGCGAACACGGCAAAACGTTTTTGAATCTCTTCAATAATATATTTTTTAAATTCTTAAAGAAAGCCCTAACAGTAGTTTAGAAGAAAAAGTAAAAGCCTAAAACACCCCCCAAAAAAGTCATTTGTAAAAGCTCTATGATTCCCGAAGCCTCCTCCTTGGAAAATGTCCCAATACCGCTAAAAAAAAAAAAAAAAAAAAAATTCAGTAAATTCAGTCCGAAGAAAGTACCTTAATCCTGGACTTTAACTAAGTTAAAACTTAAGAAAACTTAAAGCAAAATTACACCCCCCTTTTTTTACGTACACATGGGAAGCAGCATGATGTACGTAAAGGTATTTGAATAAACCCATGGACGACCAAACTCAATACCTAAATGGGTCCTGGACGTGAGTTTGACGACTTTACGCTCAGGATCGTTAGTTCGATCGGGGAACTACTGCTGCTCCTCTATAAGAGTGGCTTCTATAGAAGAGAATAAAACAGCCATCGAAAGATAACCATGACCCACACTCAAACCACATACACAAACCGCATCACTCTTCGCGCGGGTAAAAAAGGGGCGCGTCCTGCTGAGGTTGGAGCCCTGGCCTCAGTGTTCGAAAAATCAGCTACAGAGCTCAAACAATCAAAACTACTAAAATGCAAGCAAACACTACAAATAGCCACATTTAACGTAAGAACCTTAAATAGAATAGGACAACTACCAGAGCTAATCGCATCGGCCGAAGAACATAAGATTGACATAATATGCATACAAGAACACAGATACACACACACCGAAGATATCAAATATCACTAAACTGGCAATGGCTGGTCGCTTGTCACTGTATCCGCATGGAAAAACTCTGTCAACGCCGCAGTAGAAGGGGTAGGATTACTCATAGGACCTAGAGCATTAAAAACGCTAAATAGCATTGAGAAAATACAACCTAGAATGATGGCAGCTACTTTTAACGGCAACCCCAGAGCAACAATCATCTCCTGCTACAGCCCTACCAATGTTAGTGAAGAAACTGAACTAGTCACCTTCTACGATGAGCTATCCTCATTAGTGCGTAGCATCCCGAAACACAACATGTTAGTCATTGGCGGAGACATGAATGCCCAAATCGGGAAAAACGGAAACAACAAATACAGCCTCCACCTCACGTCAAATAGGAATGGGCAACATCTAACAGATTTCATGATAGAAAATAGATTAGCATGCCTCAATACAAACTACCAAAAAAAGGGAGGGCAAACTATGGACATACACGTACGCAAACAATACTAAAGCTCAGATAGACTACGTCCTTATAAACAAGAAATGGAAAAATAGTGCAATGAATTGCGAGGCATACTCCTCTTTTGAGGGTGTGTCCACCGATCACCGAATAGTCACGGCGAAAATACGGTTAAGCCTACGAAAAAACGCCAAACGAATAGCGACCACCAAACACTATGACTGGACCCTATTGAACAACAGAGATATAAGAGATAAATACGTATTAGAATTAAGAAACAGATTCGAAACACTACAAGAAAAGACCGAAAAAGTAGACCAAACGACGAATATGAAAATTTCGTCTATTCACACCTCGAGGCAGCAGCGAAATGCATTCCAACAAAACTCAAAACCAAATATAGAGTCCCATGGGAAACTTTAGCGGTGAGAGAAAAACGTGCACTCGTGAAAACAGCCTCCAAAAACTATCGAAAAAACCCAACAAACACAAATGCCTTAAAACTAAAAACGGCACAATACCAATTAGCAGGAATATATATAAAGAAACAGACGGAATACATTAAAAATCAGATAGATAAGATTAGAGACTCGGTGGAAGATAGACAATCTAGAATAGCCTGGCAAACAATAAACGAAGTGAGCAGAAGAAAGAACACAGCCAAAGCAAAACTGAAAGCAGCAAACCAACAAGAAAGAATAAAACTGTGGAAACAGCACTTCGAAAACTTACTAGGAAACCCACCGAAAATAAAACATGGACCAACCACCAGAATAATTAGCAAACAATTAGACATTAAACTAGGACCGTTCACACAAGAAGAACTCGACTCGGTTCTCAGAAAAATTAAAAATAGGAAAGCTGCAGGACTGGACGAAATTCCCCCGGAAGTATGGAAGACCAGACAATTCGACGACATACTGCTCCAACACTACAACGCAGTATACAATCAAAATCCGATAGATAGATGGATGAAGGGATGCATACTCCCCTTCCCTAAAAAGGGGGACCTCGGATTAGCCAAAAACTACCGAGGCATAACACTTACATCCATAACAGCCAAAATCTACAATGCCCTACTACGAAACCGTATAGAACCCAAAATCGACAACATACTTAGAAAAAACCAAAATGGCTTCCGAAGAAATAGATCCACGACCTCACAAATATCAACCATCCGTAGAATCCTTGAAGGTGTACGGGCAAAAAACCTACAAGCGACATTGATATTTGTTGACTTTACCAAGGCTTTCGATTCCATTCACAGAGGAAAGATGGAACAAATCCTACTAGCGTACGGCATACCTAAAGAAACCGTAGCGGCAATAACGATTCTCTATAGAAACACTAAAGTAAAAGTACGATCACCAGATGGAGACACAGAATACTTCGACATTGTAGCAGGAGTACTACAAGGGGACACGCTGGCTCCGTACCTCTTTATCATTTGTCTAGACTACGTACTTAGAACATCGATTGACAAAATCAAAGACAGTAGCTTCGAACTGACGAAGAAAAGAAGCAGAAGGTACCCCGCAACAACAATTACCGACGCCGACTACGCCGATGACATAGCGATACTGGCAAATACACCTGACCAAGCCGAAACACTACTGCATAGTTTGGAACGAGCAGTAGCAAGCATAGGCCTCTATGTTAATGCACACAAAACGGAATATATGTGCTATAATCAAACGGGGGACACTCTAGAAGGAACCCCTCTTAAACTAGTAGACAAATTCACTTACCTTGGAAGCAGCGTCGAATCAACCGAAAAGGACATCGAAACGAGGTTAGCGAAAACATGGACAGCTATCAATAGGCTATCGACTATATGGAAATCAGACCTAACCGATAAAGTGAAACGCAGTTTCTTTCAGGCAGCAGTCACATCGATACTGCTATATGGCTGCACTACATGGACGCTAACAAAACGGCTGGAGAAGAAGCTAGACGGCAATTACACAAGAATGCTACGTTCAATCTTAAACAAGTCCTGGCGGCAACACCTCACAAGGCACCAACTGTACGGCCACCTGCCCCCTATCACGAAAACTATTCAAATTAGACGAACCAGACATGCAGGACACTGCTGGAGAAGCAGGGACGAACTCATAAGTGATGTACTCTTATGGACCCCAAAACATGACCGTGCAAAAGCAGGACGACCAGCACGAACATCCATTCAGCAGCTATACGGGATGTTGTTCAGAAGACCTACCTAGGGCAATGAATGATAGGGAAGAGTGGCGAGAGAGGGTGAGGGATATCCGTGCTACCAGCGCGATATGATGATGATGATGATGATGATAGATATGAATATGTTTTGTTGCTTTTTACAAAGCTCTGCTCACAGGCCTCAGGTTTCTCAGGGTACCTGACTTTTTGTGGATATGGTCGCCCAACCAATTATTGAACTGACTCATCGTTGCTTAAATTTGACGATCAATTGAGAAACGAATTTTTTAGCGTGACTTGATTGTAAAAGTATTAGCGTTTATTTTGGGTCGTGTTGACATCTGTGTTTATAAATTACCACAGATAGATAAAAGGATTAAGCTGAAGACACACACACACACACACACATATATATATATATATATATATATATATATATATATATGTTTTCGTTATTGAGTTAACCGGCCCCTTTTGAAGGAAATTTCGACTGGGCACATCTGCGTAAGTTGGAAAAATACGAGGATCTGCGAGAACAATGTGTCTGAAATGGTTGGATAACAAATGTATTTCCTATCGTAGTCGGATGCAGAGGTTTCATTGGCAACTCAACCTCCGTTTTCTTGACTAATCTTGGACTTCCTCCATCGGACAAGAGGAAATACATGAAAAAGATCCAAAATAAGGCTCTAACTGCATCAGCGTGGATATGGCAATCCCATAGAGCGACAACAATCTGACAAAGTCTGGTGGTGTCGTGAGATACTGCTAGGGTGCTCTGGGCTAGTGGTAATGATGCATAGACCCCGAAACCATGCCTGAACCCAGAGTCATCAAATCTGATGAAGGCTTTGCTGGAAGCAATGCTGTACAAACATCATTTATTGTATGATACCTATACATGAACAAGATTTAGCATTAAATAACCTACAATGGTTGATATGCCATAAAACCCAACCCAACCAAATCATATCTACTTAATATATATGTATAAAGAGGATTTGGCATTAAATAACCTACAATGGTTGATATGTCATAAACCAAACCAAATCATATATATTTAATATATATGTATAAACAGAATGTGGCATCAAATAACCTACAATGGTTGATTCGTCATAAAACCCAACCAAACCAAATCATATATATTTAATATATATGTATAAAGAGGATTTGGCATTAAATAACCTACAATGGTTGATATGCCATAAAACCCAACCAAACCAAATCATATGTATCTAATATATAAGTATGAACAGAATTTGGCATTAAATAACCAACAATGGTTGATATGCCATAAAACCCAACCAAACCAAATTAAAGCAAACCAAATCTATCCACTCATACTATTAAGAAGGGCACCTCAGGTGGTGTAATGGTTAACAAGGTAGACTAGCAAACCTACACGAGTGAGTTTGATTCTCATTAGGTGTCCAATTCATGCCGCCTTGTGCTACATCTAAGCAAAAAGCTTCGTAAATTACCACTCATACTCTTTAGATCTTTTTTTTTACACAAGGGGATTAACTCTACAAAATTTAGTTGCAGTTACCTCCCTTGTTAATTAAAACTGTAATATGAGTAACATTTTACAATTCATAGAAGATATTTCAATTTCCTGAACGTATCTGGCATTGTCGGTGGCAGTGGATTAAAAAAAACGATATAAAAACATAATAATTCCATTCACCATAAAAAAAGATCAAGTTTCAGTTATTTCCTTTATATATATATATATATATATGGCCCAGCGGTTAGAGTGTTCGCCAATGGCCCGAGATACCTGGGTTCAATCCCAGGTCGAGTCATACCAAAGACTTTAAAAATGGAACTTGATACCACCTTGCTTAACACTCAGCATTATAAGGTACGGTTCAAGGGTAAAGTGGAGCAATCCTGGGAATGGAGTAGCGCCCTCCCCTACACCTTGGTGTAGTAGCTATCGAAAAAGGAGCCTTCGGGTCACCCTCGACTATGGTCGCTAACTTTACTTAATATATATATATATGTAAATATTAAGGAAATATTTCATATATATGTATACATATATATTAAGGAAATATTTTATATAATATGAATATTAAGGAAATACACACACACACACATGTATATATATATATATATATACTCACATATGTGAACTAGCTGATATATATATATATATATATATATGATGGCTGCTCTCTCGGTTTCGAGCGTGATCACCTCCTTTGTCTCATGTCCCCTTCCCTACCCCACTTAAATTCTATGTGTTCGTAGGTGACTCTCCAGGCCAGCCAAGCTGCGTCAGATTTTACCACAGAATTGGTACAACTGATCAGTTTTGCTTACAGTGACACTGATACCGTGTGTTTTCCATTTGATTCTTTATTTGGTCAGATTACTGTTTAAAAGTTATCTGACGAAATTTAGCTTCATCGTTGATATATATTTAGAAAGATCGATGGATTAATATTGTAGGGTACTGATGTTAATGAATGAAAAGAAAATATTAACAACAGTGCTACAAAAATAAAGAAATTCATTTCTTTGTTGGGAACTGAAATGTAGAAGGGTATACAGCGATTCGTGTATCAAGTCACGACCGTAAAGGCCAGTTTTGAGAGCAGCGTGAGTTAAGATCTTTATCCAATTTGAAATTGTAACATGACACTGTTGTTTGAAGATTGTAGGGGGTCTTGTATTTTGGTATTTAAAGTTTGGTCCCCCAAAATTTAATGTTAGTAAGTTTTATATATAAGTTTTGCTTGGAATAAGGCACATGGAAAAAAACAGTTAATGAAGGAAGCCAATGAGTAAAAGATATGAAACGGCGCGGAAAAAAAGGAACATGTAAATCAAGGCGACGAACAAAATAAATTTATATATTATAATAAAACTTACATTGATACATATAAAATATAGCTAATTCTATTAACAAAATAATCGTGTGTGTATATGTGTGTGTGTGTGTGTGTGTCTAACACAAGTAAACTACAAAAGGATTACATATTTAAAATGTCTTTCTTTTTATGGTTGGAAACAGTCGGTTTCTCTGAGACTGGAAAAAGTTTCTTAGTCGATGTATGTCTGCGAGGCCCATCCATGTTGTTACTACTTGTCTGTTGAGTCACACTGGAGGGAGTGTGTTGCCGCTGCGAAGAAATTGTGTAAAAAGAGAAAGAATGTTTGAAGACGACGTATTTATAGAAAATACGTGTCTTGGAAGTGGCTCCAAACGCAGGACGAAATTTACGCGCGAACGTAGTTTTAAGCAGGTCACGTGGTTCTCCTGGCCAATGGTTTCCCGAGACTGAATATCTGAACGTCCGCCATCTTTGTCGAGGGAACAAGTGGCATACCGCCCAAATTAAATCATAGGAGTGTAAAGTTCTATAAGATCAAACGCCGCTGAGAAAACAGTACGTATTACTCCGGGTTGGTGTGAGTAATGATCTGTGGTGTCTGGAAAATATTGTGTGTGTTTTTATAGCATCAAGGTGGATCCTGCGCGCATGCGTCGACTTTCGAAAATTCTTTGGGCGCGTATTTTAGAGACCTCTTATTGGTCCTAAAAACCATTTTCAATTGTTTATTTTTAAACATCTGCGTGGGCGTTAGTTGGAGATCTTTGCGCCAATTTTGATCTGTTTTTTCCAGAAAATTCTTTTGACAAGGAAATTGCATCATTTTCTATAAACATAGTCGAATTATACAGAGAAAGAAGAAGGTTAACACCAATAAAGACGGATAAATATATTATGAAATCTCAATAAATGGAAGATATGAAATAAATGATATTAATATCAGCATATATAAATTGATAGACTGATGTGATATGGACTTTTTAAAAACATATATAAATATTCTTTTCATAAATCGATTCTTTGAACACAAATATTCTTTTTATAAATAGATTCTTTCACATACATAGAAATATTTGAGAGAGATTGGGGTAAATCCGACAGAAATGCAAATAAAAATAAGAAACGGATGAAGGATGATGCTGGTAAATTTCGATGATTTGTTTATTTATCCTTTATATATAAGTTTACGCGTTTCGACTTCGTGTGTTTGAGAGCACAAATTTTGTTAAAAAGGTGTAGCAGAAAGAACTTCGTATTTTTATTTGGCGCGTAAATTAATTTGACTGTTATGGTCGTCGCATATTTTCACCCAATGAGCATGACTTATCCTATTCTGCCCGGACCATTTTCCTGGACAACATAATCATCATCATCATCATCATCATGTCGTGCCGCCAGCACAGATATCCCTGACCCTCTCTCGCCACTTCTCCCTATCATTCATCGCTTTTGGCAGGTCTTCAGGGTTACATCCCGTATCCTCACATAGCTGCTGTATGTATGTTCGAGCTGGTCGTCCTGCTTTTGCTTGGCCATATGCGGGGGCCCATAGGAGTACAGAATGGTGAAAACCCACCAAACTATCACTTCCTTAGAACCTTTCGAGCAGGACGGATGTACTTTGACCGCTCCCTTCATAGCAGCAGAATCACAACACCATGAGGAAAGCTTTCTAATTTATGGACCTCTTGAGTGTACTCTCTTAGACCAATGGTTCCCAGTTGAACATGAATTGGATGCACGTAATCCGCCACTTACAAGAACACATTTATGTCGCCTCTAACTTTTGCTATGTCTACAGCCACATGCAATTCCACTCAGACATCCAGCTACCTCATTCCTGGGTAACATTATCTGGAGACTTTCATGCCTTTCTCCTATAATAACCAGGACCAATCATTTATGGGTGACTACATCATTCCTGGCCTTAACCAGCAAACACGACTTTTGCTACAGCTATGGTGACGCATATTCCGCTCAGACATTCAACAATGTCTTGACAGTAACGATGCACATTCCGCTCAAGCATTTAGCTGCTATAATTCCTCCTCAACTCAATGACTATTTCCTTCCTTCCTTCCTTCCTTCCTACGAGACTTGCAGCATGAAGGTACCCTTTATTCTGACTGCCATTAAACCTTCTTAAAAAAACTTTTCTATATCTTGGTTCGGCTCATTTACTTATCTACCTTCAAATATAGCGAGGAGGCAATGTAACACTCTTCCTCGCTAAAAAGTCATCATCAGAGCTTGTTTATAGGGTTTAAATGTTGAAATGGAAAATACAGCGTGATGTTTTTGGAATCGTTACGTCATGCAATAGAATATTTTAAAGTTAAATGACATATTTTGATAGTTTAAATATTTAGAGGAAAAAAAAAGGATGTCACGTAAAGGAAATGATGAAAGGATCTTTTTTGATATTAAGCAACGCATTTTGTGGCGCAGACAACAGATTGATGGAGAACGTCATGTAAAGGAAATGATTTTTTTTTTTTAAATTATATAGATTTGCCTTACCAAGATTAAAAAGCCAAGCCTTCACTACAATTCACCCATTGCAAAAGGAAGAACAAATAGATCCATGCCTTTCCCAGGGCATTACCACAAAATGAAATGCAAACATCCTCGTTCAGGTTTCAAACAAAAAAAGTATTTCTCAAACCATTTTAAAGTGATAAACTTTTTATTATCTCAAACAGATCCAAATGACCTTGAAATTAAAGCCAAATAGCTACTACCACTACAGGTTTGAGTGGAATTGGGAGTAATGGCTCTGAAAGAGTACATCCAAACTCTCAGTATAATAGAGTTGACTATGAAATTTTTATTAATATACAGGACTCCTTAAACAGAAATATCGATATTTTGACGAAATAAAAATGTTTTTGACTTGGAAGGCACTTATAACATGAGGCCAGAAGATATTACCATTTATACAAAAATGGCAGTTGAGGTTGTAGAGTTCTACTGCCTCTTGTTATATTAAAAGGAAGAACAAATGAGTTGATGAAGATATTGATAGTTTTCAATTTGGAAGTTTTATTAACAGCTTGAGATGAAAGGAACCTTTGTGTTGTAAGTTGCAGGAAGAAGAAACAGTTGTAGAGTTGAGAAGGAATAAAGATACTGAAGTCAAAGCAGGAATTGAGATGCTGTCGTCCGGACAGGAATTAAAATGCTGAAGTTAAAAGCAGGAGTTGAGATGCTGTCGTCAGGACAGGAATTAAAATGCTGAAGTTAAAAGCAGGAGTTGAGATGCTGTCGTCAAGACAGGAATTAAAATGCTGAAGTTAAAAGCAGGAGTTGAGATGCTGTCGTCAAGACAGGAATTAAAATGCTGAAGTTAAAAGCAGGAGTTGAGATGCTGTCGTCAGGACAGGAATTAAAATGCTGAAGTTAAAAGCAGGAGTTGAGATGCTGTCGTCAAGACAGGAATTAAAATGCTGAAGTTAAAAGCAGGAGTTGAGATGCTGTCGTCAGGACAGGAATTAAAATGCTGAAGTTAAAAGCAGGAGTTGAGATGCTGTCGTCCGGACAGGAATTAAAATGCTGAAGTCAAAGCAGGAGTTGAGATGCTGTCGTCCGGACAGGAATTAAAATGCTGAAGTCAAAGCAGGAGTTGAGATGCTGTCGTCCGGACAGGAATTAAAATGCTGAAGTTAAAAGCAGGAGTTGAGATGCTGTCGTCAAGACAGGAATTAAAATGCTGAAGCCAAAGAAGGAGTTGAAAATATCCAATTTGTTTCTCCGAGGATCCGTTGGTTTAGAAGAAAAGATGAATGATGAAAGAATGATTTCCCAGACACCATCGATATTTTGGCGAAATAAAAATGTTTTTGACTTGGAAGGCACTTATCTGAATTTGTGGTCACATTTGTCTCTCGTAGGTCATCTCTAACCGAGAGTTCCTGATCTATTTAACAGTTTTTAGTATCAGATAGAAATACGTGACACCATATAACTGAAAATAAAAATCAGAAGCGGATGAAGGATGATGCTGGTAAATTTAGATGATTTGTTTATTTATCCTTTATATATAAGTTTACGCGTTTCGATTTCGTGTGTTCGAGAGCACAAATTTTGTTAAGATGTCATCATCTGAGCTTGTTTATATGGTTTAAATGTAAAAATAGATATATAGTCTTTAACTTTTCCTCGTAGATTGATGTGATATGATTTTTAAATACATTTTTAATGCTAATTACTTAACACGAATTTGAAACAGAACGTTGCCTACGAAATTAGGATATTTAAAAACTTTCTCGTCTTTTTCGATTCATTTAATTACTCACAAGCCCTGATGAAGGTCTAAAAACCAAAACGTTTAACGATGGCAAATATTTCTACCTATAAAATCATCCTCTTAAGACCTTGTGCTTTTTCATTTCAATACATTTTCATACTGTCGGATTTTTTTCAGTTTTTCCCCCAGGTATATATATATATATATATAACTAAATATTTACATTTTAATCCTAAAAATGACGTATCAGCAAGCGTCGTAAGTTGACACCTTTTTAGTGGTTAGAAAAAGTAAAGACAAAAGATATGTTGGGGATGGATGAATTGTAAATAGCTGAAGACGTGGTTTAAATCTAAATATTCAGGTTAAAAAGTAAGACTAAAATTTACATCCCTATATAATTTTCTTGAAGATTACCGTAGATATTTCCTCAGTAGAATATTTCTGAACAACTTCCGAAAAGGAAATGAATGAAAACGTTTATTTCATTTTCAAGTGTTAATCAATAAGGACTGAAGATTTTAAGAAAATTGAATAATTTGTTGGTTTTTGGAAGATTGGTGAGAAAAAAAACAAAAAAACAAAACTTCCTGAAATAAGTTTTTCTTAGTGTTCTTTATTTCCTGTTTTTTTACTCATCTTTCTCACTCTCTGTCTATCCATCTACATATATCTTCCCTGTATTTCTTCTTTCTTTTCCCTTTCCTTAAGCAGACGATAAGCGTCTGATATCTTGAGCAATCATTTTCTTTCTTTCTTTCTTTGACGGGTGATGTGTTTATTTTCTCCTTAGTTTTTTTCCACACAATGAAAACAGAATTATCTGAGCTGATGATCTATCTATCTATCTATCTATCTATTAAACAATTCTGTCTTTTTCTCTATATCCTCTCGTCTTCTTTTTATCTCTTCTCTTCTCTTCATTCCATCTTTTCATCCCACTGAAGCAGACGATGAACGTCTGATGTCTAGCGCCATCACGTTTCCCCGTCTTTCTCTTTTCTTTCTTGTATTTGTTGATCAACATTAATTTTGTGTTTCATAGCCTTACTCGTACATTACGAATCTTCTGTCTCCTATGTTTGAGGTCAGTCAGCACCCATCTTCTCTCCTGTTCTTTCATCCTGCTCTATGTTCTTCAAGCCACGTGGGTTTTCCTCAACGAGCCTGAGTCGAAAAGACAGTCCATAATGTGGAAACTCACGAACTTTCCAGTAAAGAAAAAGTTCCAAGCACAGCAGTCAGCACTTGTTTCGGTTTGGTTTCTTTGGCTTGGTTTCTTTTGTTTAATGGCATATCAACTCTTCGTAGGTTATTTAATGCCAAAGCTATTCTCCTAGAAGATCAGTAGTGGTACTATTTAACCCATAGCTGGGAGGATAAGGGGGTTCATACCTTTCCCAAGGGTATTTGCCCAAAAGTGAACGTAATAGCGCGACTGGAGTACGAACTCGCTTACTACGATTTCGCAGCCAATCGCTTTAACCATTACACCACGAGGACACCCCCTCTTGTTTCGGTTGTCTTCATGCCACTTTTATGTGTCTCTTGTTTTTCCAGGCCAGTGAGACCCATAACAACGGGACAGCATTTTCATGTGAATTCTTTGACGACTTAGTTCACTCGCGCGACGATTATGGGGAGTTGAGAGAACCGGTGGAACAAAACCTTTCCGTTCGAACGTTCATCTGTAATTAATGAATTGTTTAAGATATTTTCTCCAGTGTCGTCAAATCACGTGACGTCTTAACTAATCACTGCCTTGGATATTACATCAAAGATATTTCCGAAAATGTCCTCGTGGTCTAATGGTTAAAGCGTTATCTTAGTAAGCGATTGAGACCTCCATTCGCGCTATTACGTTCACTTCCGGGTAAATAACCTTGGGAAAGGTATGAACCCCCTTATCCTCCTAACTATGGGTTAAATAGTACCACTACTGTTCTTCTAGAAGAACGGCTTTGGCATTAAATAACCTACAAAGGTTGATATGCCATTAAACAAAGAAACCAAACAAAACGAATCGGTTTGTCATGAATCATTTGTTTTTTTCAGGTTTATGATATCATGAATTCCTATTTAATACAAATAATTTTTGTGGCGTAGTGGTTAACTTGTTGAACTATGACATCGTAGTAAGCAAGTTCAAATTCCAGTCGTGCTATAGCATTCACTTTCGGACTAAAGCCCTTGGAAAAGAGGTATGAAACATCTAATCCTCCTAGCTACAGATTAAATAGTACCACTACTGTCCTTCTACAAGGATAGCTTTGGCACTGAATAACCCACGGACGTTGATATGCCATTGAATAAAGAAATCAAATAAACAAATAATTTGTACACAGTTAAATGGCTTCAAATAATTCTCTCCAGCATTATTAATTCTTTTTGATAATAATTATTTGTTTGTTTACAGTAATATGGTATCAAGTATTCCTATCTAATACAAATAATTTCAAACAGTTTTATTTATCTCATAGATTGGATCCTAACAGGTGCTACCACTCTAGTTCAAAGTGAGCTTGGAAGTACTGGCAATGAAGAGACACTCCACATTCCCTCAAAGCTCCAGAAATGGATCTCCAATACCGGATACAGTTTAGTGTCATGATCAGGACACAAATAAGATATGAATCCATTTGTTTAAATTTTACATACATTACAAACCTCAACATTTTTTTTTCGTTTTTCTTTACCTGTTTTTGAATGATGACAATACTTCTTTTAAGAAGTTGATCGATTGGAAAAATGTCTTTAATACAAAAAAGTGAACGTAATAGCGCGACTGGAGTACTTTTACCATAACATATGACATAGATTTTCGGTTCGTTCCTAGTGACCCCGTGTGCTTTGACAAGCTGTCACGCTGTGATGGGTAAACAAGGATATGACAGCATATCACGGCACTCGGGTACAACAGGTGTGTAACCGGAAGGAGACCACGTGATGAGAACCCACGCGGTCAGATTTAGAGAGAGTGCTGAGAATCACAGTCGAGCATGGGATAGGCAGCCGATCAGGTCGTCTTTGACGAGCTTGCAAGGGGGTGCAAGCGTTGGCACCCCCTGGCTCCCGGAAGAAGATATGGGAAGAAGTCTTCTCTCTGAGTATTGGTCTCTCCATCTGTCTCTCAAGTAACAACAAAATGTCGTCCCTTTTCAAGAATAAAATGATATATATATATATATATATATATATATATATATATATATATATATATTTATAAAGAAGTGTTTCGTTCGTTCATTATGTTTGATTACTATATAACAGTACGACCTCGCTTACTACGATTCCGCAGTCCATGGCTTTAACCATTACACCATGAGGACACCTCCCCCCTGACAAACCGAAGTGAAATTTAAAAATGATACTACAGATAATTGAAAATAATGAAATATTACAAATTAATGAAATTTTGGTATTAACTAACCCATAAGGTGTTGATATAACGTTAAACGAATAAACTAAACACGTCCCTTCCTCCTTTTATATTCTTCCTCCCACTCTCTGTTCTTTCATATTTCTCTCTTTCTTCTTCTTCTTCTTCTTCTTCTTCTTCTTCTTCTTCTTCTTCTTCTTCTTCTTCTTCTTCTATTATTATCTCTTGTATTTTTTTCTATTTCTCTCTCTTTTCTTCTCTTTCTCTTTCTTCTTTTTGTCCGTTTCTCTCTCTTTTTCTCTTCTATTCATTTCTACTTATCTTCTGCTTCTCTCTCTCTCTTTTATTTTCTTCTTTTTCTCTTTCTTCTTCATTTTTAATTTCTTTCTCTTCTTCTCTTCTATTCCTCTCTTTTCTCTTCTTTTGCTCTTTCTCTCTCTCTCTCTCTCTCTCTCTCTCTCTCTCTCTCTTCTTCCCTACTGTTCCATTCTCTCTTTTTCTCTTTTATTTCTATATTCTTCCTCTCTATTTTCTGCTGTCTTCCTCTTTACACTTCTTCTCTCTCTCTCTCTATCTCTTTTCATTCTATTCCTCTCTCTTTTCTATTTCTCTCTCCTCTTCTTTCTTTCTTTCTTTCTTTCTTTCTTTCTTTCTTTCTTTCTTTCTTTCTTCTTTCTTTCTTCTCATCTACTTTTCTCTTTTCCCTTCTTAATTATTTCTCTCTCTCTCTCTTCTTCTTTTGTATTTCCCCCTCTTTTTCTACTCTATCATAATCAAACGTTTACAAATGAATCAAATTTTGGCATTGAATAACCCATAAGGAGTTCATATGCTGTTAAACAAGTAAACAAAGTACCGGTGTATGATTTCGAGCTCGGGTCTGCTTATCTAAAAATTTCCATCGTTTCAAAAAGATATATATATATATATATATATATATATGTATATATACATATATATATATATATATATACAACAATATACGCCAGTAATGTGTGTTCGTTATATATATATATATATGTTCGTATATAGTTGGATATATATATATATATATATATATATATATATATATATATAATATCTCTATATATATGTTCGTATATTGTTGGATATATATATATAACGAACACACATTACTGGCATATATTGTTGGATATATATATATATATATATATATATATATATATATATATATCCAACAATATACGCCAGTAATGTGTGTTTGTTAATTATCTTTCGATAAGACCTTGTAGGAAGATAGAGTCAGTGAATGTAATTCCATTGAAGGCCACAAGGGGTCGCTACGATACTTGGCCAAAAGTGATTACTCGTTTGTATAGCACCTCATCTCAGGGAAAAAGCGAGATAAAGATCCCCTTTCCCGTCTTGCACCTTGTCACACGCCCTTACGTGGTTTCTCACTCTTGATTTTCGGAGGGAAGTTCCAGAGATTGCAGACCCTCAAGCATAAAACTCGGACAAATTTAAGATGCGGATATTCTGGTTGTCAGCCAGCGACCCTTGCCAACGACTAGAGTGGAACGAGTATCTTCTCGAGGGTAATTTGGAAGGTGGGGCATTCCCTCGATGCTTGTCCTGTGCCCTTTGCTTGATGAGGGGCCGGAGGGAAATGGTGTGGTACAGAGTTCAGGTTTACGAGCGGAACATTCCTCTAAAATACGGCAGGACTTTTGATTGCTTTGTTCTAGTGGTTGGTACCGCCATTTTTGGCAAATCGAATGTTGGCACTCTTGTGCTTTTCCGTTAAAGTGGGACAGACTCGTGGTTTGTGGGTTTGTAGAAAGAAAGAAAGAAAGAGCAGTATAGAAAATTCCAGAAATGAAAAATATCGAGGAGAGAGAGAGAGAGAGAGAGAGAGAGAGAGAGAGAGAGAGAGAGAGAGTAGGAGAAATGAAGAAAAACGAGAGGAATGATAATAATAATAATAATAATAAGAAGATTAGAAAAGAAAATAGAACGGAAAAAATTCCAGAAATGAAATATATATATATATATATATATACATATATATATATATATATATATATATATATATATATATATATATATATATATATATAGAGAGAGAGAGAGAGAGAGAGAGAGAGAGAGAAACAAGAGGAATTCAGATTCAAAGAAGAAAATGGAGAGAAGACTAGAAAAGAAAGAAAGAAAAAAGAAAGAAAAAAGAAAGAAAGGAAGAAAGAAAGATCATAAAAGAAAATTCCAGAAATAAAAGAATATATAAAAGAGAGAGAGAGAGAGAGAGAGAGAGAGAGAGAGAGACCGATGAAGAAGAAAAAGAGAGACAGAGGAGAAAAAAGAAGTTAAAAGAAAGAGAGAGAGAGAGAGAGAGAGAAGAAGAAGAAGATAAGGAAAAAGGCGAAAGAGAACAAAACGACAAAATGAATGAAAGAAAAAGTAAAAGAAAGGAAGGAAAAAGAAAAAGGCTGGAACAAAAGAAGAAGAAGAAGAAGAAGAGTAGGAAAGGGAAGAAAAAAAAGCAAAGGAAGAGGAAGAAGAAAAATAGAGATTGAAATGAAGAAAAAAAAAATGGTTTGTTTTATTTTGAAGCCGCAGAGTCCAGCATTTTAGCCATTCCACCGCGAAGAGGGTTAGAAAAAGAAGAAATTTAGGAAACGAAAAAGGAAAAGAAAAAAAAGAAAGAAAGATAAAAAGAAGAAAGAGAAAGATAAAAAAATTAAAAAGAAAGAGCGTGAAGAAGAAGTAGTGAGAGATAGAAGGGAAAGAGAGAAAGAAGAAAAAGGAAAAAAAAAGGATGTGAGTGTGTGTGTGTGTGTGTGTGTGTGTGAGAGAGAGAGAGAGAGAGAGAGAGAGAGAGAGAGAGAGAAGAAAAAGAACAAGAAGAATAAGAAGAGAGAAGGGAAAAATATAAAATAAGAGAGACAGACAAATGATTAGAACGAAGAAGAAGAAGAAGAAGAAGAAGAAGAAAAAGAAGAAGAAGAAGAAGAAAAAGAAGAAGAAGAAGAAGAAAAAGAAGAAAAAGAAGAAGAAGAAGAAAGGTAAAAAAAAGAGAAGATTAAAACAAAGAAGAAGAAAAAAGCAAAAGAAGATTAGACAAGGAGAAAGAAAGAAAGGAAGGAAGGAAAAAAAAAGAAGGAAGGAAAAACAGAAAGAAAAAGAAATATATAAAAATGTAAAAAAAAAAAATAGGCAAGAGGAAGATGAAACCGTCTAATTAAGAATCGAACCTACGACCTATATTATTAAAAAGTAAAGCGATATTTTCTATATTGTAAGCTTATGCTAATCTGGCAAAACTCACTGCAATAGTAATGGTCTACGAGATCATCGTACTAATCAGATTGTGTTGATCTGCAGCAACATCACAATCTGGCACAAGGCAACAAGTATGAGGCACACGACGAGAAGGAAATTCCTTTAATAACGGTTGGCGATGCAATATTTTGGCAAGCATTATTCCTTGTTGAGGTTTCTATTTGAATACTTGAATATTAATGAGATCAGACGAATGCAGGCCACAGGTGGGAAGAGACAATAGTCTTAGTTTCAAGCAGGTCAGTACAAATAGGTAATTGCACCAACAAGTAATTAAAAATTAATGATGGTGGTGGAATTCCCAGTTGCGTAATGGCTGATGTTCAGGAATGCAGCCTCGAAGTGAGTAAGTTCGAAATCCATTTGCGCTTTACGTTTTTGGACAAATAATATTGGGAAAGTTAGTGAAGCCCTTCACCCTCCAAACTATGGGTTAAACAGTACCACTTCTTTAAAGATAACTTAGCCATTAAATAACCCACAAAGATTGATATGCCATTAAACAAAGAAATTGAACTAAACCAAATCATATTATAATAGTTACTTGTAGCTGATAATCGTCCCTTGGGGAAAAGTATAAATTATTCTCCCAGCAAAGGGTTGAATAGTACCATTACCATTCTTCTATAAGGATGACTTTGGCATTAAATAACCCAGAAAGACTGATATGCTATTAAACAAAGGAACTAAACTAAGGTAGGAACGTCTTTACCAGCCAGTTATGGGTTAAATAATATCACTGGTGTTTTTCTACAAGGATGGCTTTGGCTTTAAATAATCCACAAAGGTTGATATGTCATAAAACAACCAAGCAAAACCCCAAATCACTGATTATTTATCGAACCTCCCATTTCCCCACCCAAAAAATCATCTAAAGAGAAAAGGTGCTAAATTGATTTGTATCGCTCTCGGTTAAACGATTAAAATCATCGATTATACATCAGATAATATATATATATATAGTGGGTTGAGTAGTCGCCTAATGGCCCGGGAGACTGGGATTCAATCCCAGGTCGAGTCATACTAAAGACTCAAAAAATGGTGGGGGTGTCCTCGTGGTGTAATGGTTAAAGTGATGAACTGCGGAATCGTAGTAAGCGAGTTCGTACTCCAGTCACGCTATTACGTTCACTTTCGGGCAAATACCCTTGGGAAAGGTATTGAACCCCCTTATCCTCCCAGCTATGGGTTAAATAGTATCACTACTGTTTTTCTAGGAGAATAGCTTTGGCATTAAATAACCTACAACGATTGATATGCCATTAAAGATAGAAAGAAATGAAACCATCCAAAAGATGGTACTTGATGACGTCTAGTTTAACACTCAGTATTATAAGGTACGGATCAAGGGTAAAGTGGAGCAGTTCCGGGAAAGGAGTACCACCCTCCCCAACACCTTGGTGTTGTAGCTATTGAAAAGGGAGCTTTCGGGTCACCCTCGACTACGGTCGCCAACTTAGTAACTTTTACTTATATATATATATATATTATATTTATACACCGGGTGGTGGGACGGATGACAAATACCGTTAATCAGTTTATAGAATTTACACTCCAACATTTTTTAATGGCCATTGACGACTGCGTGGTGAAAAAAATTCTAGAAAATAGGATCCATGATTCAATTGTTCCCGAGATGTCGGTAAATTTACTAGTTTCGGGAACCTATTGGCTCATTGGCCTACTGGGTAGAATGTTTGCCAATGGACCGGAGACCTGGGTTCAATCCCAAGTTGCGTCATACCGAAGACTTTAAAAATGGTACTTGATACCTCTTTGCTTAACACTCAGTAATGTAAGGTACGTATCAAGGGTTAAGTGGAGCAATCCAGGGAAAGGAGTAGCTCCCTCCCCTACTGTGTAGTAGCTATTGAAAAAGGAGTCTTCTGGTCGCCCTCGACTACGGTCGCCAACTTTACTACTTTTTACTATATAGTTGTGTGTCACGTGTTTCGGACATTCTAGTTCTCGTCGAGCATTTTAGATCTTTTGGTTGCGTGTTAAGTTTCTTTATTGTAAAGATAGACTTGATAGGTTGTTTCTACTTAGTCTAATTCTAGTTTTGTGTCTGTGATTGTTCCATGGGAATTGAAAGTTTCTGATTGCTTTGTTGACCTTTTCCGTTCTTTCCCCACTTTTTATGTGTAATATGCATGTGCTGTGTGTGTGTGTGCATACATGTATATATGTATGAATTCTGTGTATGTGTGCGTGCGTGTGTTTGACGCACATGTACAGATGTATGTAACCTCTGTGTGTGTATGTGTGTGTATATATGTATGTACACTTAGGTTCACACGCATCTATTTTCAAAAGCATTGTGTGGATTTAATGTGTGAGAATGTATTCATCTTTGTATATAGATGGGTTTGTAAGTTACTCGGAGTGTGTAAATGCTTGTGTACGCCTGTGTGCATGTGTGTGTGTTTTTGTGCGACTGTGTGTGCGTGTAGTAAAGTTCAGTTTAACACACACACACACACACACACACACACACACACACACATATATATATATATATAGTCATCCACAGACAGATCTGTTTCGTTCTATCAGAACTCATCAGTGTGGCTAGACAGTATCTCCCCATAGCTGGGATCGAAACCCGGTTGACTCAAACGCCAAGCCAAAGCTTCTAACCATTCAGCCACGAGGAGATATTAGCTGCGAAGTAAATTTTAAACGGTTATGAATCACAATTACTATTGTTTACATACCTCCGTTCAACGGTAGCCGAGACCTCAATTCAAACGAAGAGGCTTGCAATAGTCGCTAATGGCAACACGATCACTTCTTCGCCAGAGAACTCAACCCCACGGGGATAGGGGAGTATATAAACCAAGCCTCCATCTGTACTTTAGTTAGTACCACACACTCACATACACAGATGGAGACTTGGTTTAGTTAGGTTTGGTTTTATGGCATATAAACCGTTGTAAGTTATTGATGCCAAACCCAGTTTTATACACATAAAACAGTTCTATTTCAAACATTTCAGTTTTGTATAAATATAGTTTTTGGTTTACACACGGTAGGAGCCTTCTATCATGCCTGAAAGTGACACAATGTTCAACGAGCGAGATCAGAGATGCGCCGCTGTACAACCCATGCTCTCTACCGATCCAAGTTATGACAACAGGACCATTGCTAGCACTCTCAAAATGCAAATCCGGACTGTTCAACGTGCCCAGGGTGATGAAAACAAAGTTTCCGGATACGGTTATGGTCTTTGGTGTGGTTTCAAGTGAGGGCCACATCATGTCACCTCACATCAAGTCGACACCAAAGTCAACACCAAAGTGTACCTGGATGTACTGAAGAGTGTGATGATCCCCTGGCGCAATCAGGTGGCCGGTGGCAGACCCAGGTTCGGCTTCAGAAGGAGTGCTACGACTTTGCACCCTTCTCTCACTGGCTCCCCTCCTCCCCCGACCTGAACCCGCTGGACTACTTCGTTTGGTCACACGTCGAGAACATCACCAACATGACCTCCCACTAGCGCTTGTGGAAAAGCATGCTCCCATTTCCGGATCCGTATCGAGGCGGTGATTGAGGCTGAAGGCGGCTACATTGAATAGATGTCAGCTCTACTACATAATCAAGTTACCTGAATTGATTTTTTTCTATAAAAGTTTTAAAATAAAACTGTAATGTTGTTTTCTTTAGGACGACAATTTTGTCGTTCCACCCTGTAGAACAACAAAATAAAAAGCAAAAACTACAGATTCTCGAGACACTTCATATTAGAAATATACAACCCAAACTTAATAGAATTAATTTTGAAACCAGTGCTAATTTAAAGAAACAAATTCGAAAAGTAAACGCTACACAATACAACAGTACAAACGCTCATTCTTACAAAGTAGTAATGTACGTACAAAAGTTACATCACTTTTGTAATATCCCCCCCTCCAATGATGGTCTAAGGTTGGGCTGAAAGTACTTGGGAAATAACTAATCATGGAAGGTTTATCAATCAATTCTCGCCAAATATCATAAGATCGATACGGCAACTCAGAAGGATTAACAAAAAATATGTAGACATAAAATGTCAATAATGTTCAATCAAATATGTATCAAAGAAGAAATGCAGCCAATAAATATAGATATATATATACACACACACAGTGTAACCCGGATATAAGAGAGTTACCGGGACATGAAAATAAGTCTCTTATATTCGGGTTTGGTCTATTTTGTTTAGGTAACACAGGTTCTATTTTGGGAACAGACAAAATGTCTCGTATATCCGAGTTTCTCTTATATACGGGTTACACTTTAAATATTTCATGGTAATGTCTGTGACCCCAGGTTTCATGTTCTACGCATTCACCAGAAACCACTATATATATATATATATATATACACATATTCGTTCTTGAATTGCTGATATATGTATATCCTATGTGGATGTTATTCGAATCTAAAAACATCTCGAGTATCGAAGAGAAAGAAAATAAAATATCATGAGGTGAATTTAAAAAAAAAAAAATTAAGCATTCCCTGAAAGAAACAAATATTGTAAAAGAACAAACAAAAGAAAATGTTTCAGGAAATGAAACTTGCTAAAAATGGTAAAACATCTTATTAAAAGAAGATCTCTTATATAAAAGAAAATGGTGTCGTTAGCCAGAGAGAGAGAGAGAGAGAGAGAGAGAGAGAGAGAGAGAAGGAGGTGTGGGGGGGGGTAATATATCCAAAGTGCAGGATTTCACAGGTGAGAGATAATGAAATATGGGAAAAGAAGAAGAAAAAAATAGAATGAAAAAAAAAAAAAAAAGAAAAAGGAAAAAAAACAACAACAAAAACAAAGGCCAAGACAAAGCGAAATAGAATAAGTGGAAAGTTGGAAGAAGAAGAAGAAGAAGAAGAAGAAGAAGAAGAAGAAGAAGAAGAACCGGACTGTGGTACTAAGGGAAGAAGAAAAAGAAGAGGAATAAAAGTTGTGAGAAGAAGAAGAAGAAGAAGAAGAAGAAGAAGAAGAAGAAGGAGAAAAAAAGGAGGAAGAGGAGAAATAAGTATCAAACAAGAAGAAGAAGAAGAAGAAGAAGAAAAAGAAGAAGAATCGGACTGTGGTACTAAGGGAAAAAGAAAAAGAAGAAAATTATGCAGAAGAAATCAATAAAAAATCAAGAAACGAGTGAAAAAAGTCACGAAGTTGTTTGTTCTTCTTCTTCTTCTTCTTCTTCTTCTAGATTCGTTAACCCACAGCAAGAAAAATGTGAACGTCTACATTGGCACACAGCTTCAGATCTCTCCTATCCCCACCATATACCACTCCAAATCCCTACCCCCCCCAATCTGACATGAATCTTTTAAAAAGAGCGAGCGGTCTATTTCTGTGCAATTTCCTGGCCAGCCAATCAAAGTCGAGTTCTTGAAATTGGTTCAGGATATCACAAAGGAAGTTAATAACTCTTCTTCTTCTTCTTCTTCTTCTTCTTCTTCTTCTACCTCACGCAACATTCGTAAGATTCAACGCCACTTCTGAACACGGCATTTTATTATTTCAAATTCCTGGCTGTAGCGTCTCGGCAGTTTGCTTGCCTTATTCGACTAAACAGTATTTTGCAGACCATGTTAATAAAAGGTGAAGCCGAAAACCAACGTTTATAATAACAACTTTTAACAATACGGCCATAAATAACGGCTAAAACAAAATCCCCCAAAATATACACCAAGGATTTTTGATGCATTTTCGGGATTTGGCAGAGGGTATTTGCTGAATCCAAAAATAACCTTTTCGAAGTCAACGTGAAAGCTGAAGCAAATTATGCATAACGAATTCGAAAAAAAAGTAGGTAAATGGTATTACAGCAGTCTTCCAGATTCTACGATAAAAAGGTTAATGCTGAAATAAATTATAAATAAAATAAGTTAATACAAAACAAATAACAAGAGGTTGAGTTGAAGTAGACGTTATCTTTTTATATATTATTTCTGGCAACAAAAATATATGTTGACTGAATATTATCATTTTTTTTTCTGAATTGGCACTTGTCTTTTAGGTAAAGGATACCTATCAAATTAACTCAATATACTGTTGAATGGCAGTTTAGGAATCACCCGGCGTTCGCACCGGGTGGGTTAAAATTGATTGCCTGGTTCCAGAGAACCTACCCCCAGGCAGTTCCTTCTTAACAGAGCTGACTTTATTGCTTGTCGTTAGAGGTACTCCTAATTAGGAATGACGAGTGGACAAAGCATTTTTTTTGTGACGGCTATGCATGATTCGTGCGTGGCTCCCCACAATAAAATGATTTCCTGTCAAATCTGAAATTGTGGAAAGTCGGATGAATCCAGTCTGTCAGATTCTGTTCAACAAATTTTTAAACAGTTAGCAACTTTTTATCTTTTTACCTGAATAGCAAGTCTTTCCGATGCCAAAGTAGCTAAAATATATGACATGCATTAATTCGGGAAGTGATTTTCATCCGCTACAGACCTTTCCTTCATAGACAATAGTCATCATCATCACCATGTCGTGCCACTAGCACAGATATCCCTGACTCTCTCTCGTCACTTTTCCCTATCATTCATCGCTTCTGGCAGGTCTTCAGGGCTACATCCCGTATCCTCACATAGCTGCTGTATGTATGTTCGAGCTGGTTGTCCTGCTTTTGCTTGGCCATATGCAGGGGTCCATAGGAGTACATCACTGATGAGCTCGTCCTTGCTTCTCCAGCAGTGTCCTGCGTGTCTGGTTCGTCTAACTTGTATAGTTTTCGTGATTGCAGGTGGCTGTATAGTTGGTGCCTTGTGGGGTGTTGCCGCCAGGACTTGTTCAATATTGCTCTCAACATTCTTGTGTAATTGCCGTCTAGCTTCTTCTCCAGCCGTTTTGTTAGCGTCCAAGTAGTGCATCCACATAGCAGTATCGATACGACCGCTGCCTGGAAGAAACTGCGTTTCATTTTATCGGTCAGGTCTGATTTCCATATGATCGAGAGACTATCGATTGCTGTCCATGCTTTCGTTTGTCGTGTGTCGATGTCTTTTTCGGTTGATGAGACGCTGCTTCGAAAAACAAAAAATATCATTAAATTTTTCTAAATTGGTTCCAGTTTTCGAGGTAATGGACATTTGATATGGTATCAACTCATTTACACGGAAAAAAACCCCGAAACAACTTAGATATTTCCACCCCCCCATATATACATACGAATATCATTAAATAAGTTTTTAGACTTTTTTCGTTAGGGCACTTTTATTGATAGTACACACATGAAACTCTACTCCCCTTCGAAGTAATCTTCTGCTGCAATACATTCGTTGTGCCGTTCTAACAACTTCTGGAATGCCCCATGGAAGTCCTCTTGTATGAGCGTGTCAATGACCTTCGTCACAGCCTCTTTCCTCTCCTCAATTGTCTCATAGCGACAGCCTCTGAGCTTAGGGAATAAGCAAAAGTCACAGGGAGCAAGGTCTGGACTATAGGAAGGCTGAGGAACTGTGTTGATGCCCATCTTGGTAAAATAGCCTGTGACAAGGATGGAGTTGTGGACTAGAGTATTGTCCAGGTGGAAATGCCACTGACCCGATTTGAAGAGTGCTGGCCTCTTCCGACAGAATCTCTTCCTGAACCCCCTTAAAACCTCAACATAGTTACCCTAACACTAACCCTTTGTCCAATCAACTCTGGTGTATTGACTTCCTTACTTCTGCCACACCTCTCATCATTCCTCACAGACTCCCTGACTTCCTTGAATCTCTTATGCCACTCAAAAACTCATGCTCGATTTATGCAAGATGGTCGAAAAGCAGTCGGCAGTATTCCATACGTTTCTGTGGCATTTTTTCCAAGTTTAAAACAGAATTTAACTGCATATCGTTCTTGTAAAGTATCCTCCCGTCCAGATTGCATTTTTGAAATTCACCAGCTGTGACAATCAGGCTTCAGTAGGTTGTATTCCAATTGCTGCTGTAGTTGTTAATTTGAATGTGAAATCATAAAAGTAGGTCAGTCATCTCATAAGATGTATAGCAATAATTTACTGAATTTTCAAGAGTCTACGACAATTTTAAATGCCTGTACAAAAAAAGTCTGGAAACTTATTGAATACAACATGTATATATAAGTATGTATGCATGTATGTATGTCGAAAAGGTAAAACTGGAAAAATATGTTTGATAGTTTGTTTATTTGCCAACGCGTTTTGACTTCAATCTTTTTTTGAATGCAAAAGTGTTTTATGAAAATTATTTTAGCATGAGAAATAATTTTGATAGATAAATTTTAATTAGAAGTCTTCAGAGCTTGTAGATCTTGCTTTGTGAAAAAAAAAACGGATTAAGATTTACAAGCCCTGATGAAGACTTCTAACTGAAAAAAAAATATCTATCCAAATTATTCCCCATACTAAGACCATTTCGTTAAAACACTTTTGTATTAAAAAAAAAAAATTGAAGTCGAAACGTGTTGGCAAATAAATAAACCATCAGACATATTTTTCTTCCGTTTTACCTTTTCTACGTACATTGTCAGATTCAACTCATTTCTTTTAAAGCACACACACACAGAGAGAGACACACACGCATATATGTATATATTTATATTTACCTATCCCTCTCCACAGGCAAGATGTGATACTAGGTAAATTTTTAGGTGGACTTTAACTGATTTGAATTCAGAGTTTTCCTTCCCCTAGAATGGTTGCCTAACTAAGTCTAAAGAACCCAGTCTGCCCTACTAATTACTCATAGCTGGAGGGAGAATAATTTGATTCATACCTTTCCCCAGGGAATTGGCACAATGTGAAATGAAATTAGCCTCATCCAGAATTTATATATATATATATATATATATATATATATATAGATAGATAAATATATATATATATATATATATAGATAAATATATATATATATATATATATATAGATAAATATATATATATATATATATATAGATAAATATATATATATATAGATATATATATATATAGATAAATATATATATATATATATATAGATATAGATATATAGATATATATATATATATATAGATATATATATAGATAAATATATATATATATATATATAGATAAATATATATATATATATATATATATATATATAGATATATATATACGCGCTGGGTATGTATCTTCACACACATACACTAGACACCACTTACACGTCCACACACAATAATACGCAACTATAACCCCCCCGCCCACACACAAGCACACATAAAAATTTGTACACAATTCCAATGGGTTTTGACTGTATTTTTCGATTTTTTCAATTTCTTCATTTCCTTTCGATATCTGCCTATTGATTGTAGTTTGTAAAACTTCATGAAACCTGTGGTCGCAGACAAACTTCCGTGACATTAAATACATAAATCTATTATATATTTATTTATTATTATTATGTAATAGCTCTATCACAGATATTGAGCACGCTCCAAATTATATGGCACTTAGTTTGCCACAACCCCTCAAATGAAATTAGTGACAACTAACACTGATACAATATATATATATATATATATATGTACAGTAAGATATTTTTGACAGATACAACAACAAAAGTAAAAACTGGTAACAATTATTCTAAAGCACAGAATATACACCCCCATATTCCTCAGCGATGAGTATTGGTGTTGTATAATACACATATAAATATAAACGGAAACATAATCAAACATAATATACGAACTTCAATGAACGAACGAACACACTTCTTTATAAAAATATGTATCACACTTTATTCTCGAAAGGGTTGATGTTTCTGTGGTGTGTGAGAGATGGGTGAAGACAGGGACAGACTGCTATATTGACCCAACTTCTTCTCCTGACCATAGCAGCACTTCTCCCGCATCTTGGCTGGGGTTGCTCAACCGGGTGTTGCTGAGAGCCACAGCCCTCAGTCTGCGAGCTGGTCCTCAGTCTGGCCTTTCTGTCTTCAACTGACTCACCTGCTGCCGGCACCTGCCTATATTCTTTCATAACGTCCACTTGCTTCTACTTCTTCTTCCGCTTATTTACACTGGTACATCTCTTGATTGACGGCTTGGTCAAGGGTCAATATATAACATTGGGACAAATGTTGTTTTAATATTTATAATGATATTAAATCAGAAATAACACTTTTGGCTGATAAACGTTAAACTACTTGTAAGACTATTATAAAATAATCAACACAGATGGATCTAAAGAAATTGTTATATAGGGACATATGTAAAAACAGTTCTATTTCAAGCAGTTCACTTTAACATAGTACACAGTTTCAATATCAAAAACAGTTCTATTTCACATAGTTCAATTTAGCATAAGTACACAGTTTAGTACTTTTTGACCCATTGATAGGACCCTATCAAGTGCTGCCACACCGGGCCAGAGTGAACCTGGGAGCGATAGCAATCAAGGAGAACTCCGCATCCCCCAATGCTCTAGCATTACTGGAGCCTAACCATTTGATAGTTTAGTATCATATCCAGGACACTCGCTGGGGGTGTCTTACCCCTTTTCAGAGAAGCAGCCAGTGTTATTCTACAGCTCCAGCCGACTAGGCTATAGGACACTCGTTGGAGGAGTGAATTAAATACAAATAGGAGACAACAATACAGCAATTAATTTAAAATTCTTCCTCCTTTCAGTGAAAACAATTAAGGTCCAGAGCATAATTTAGCGTTCTTCCTCCTAGACTTTGAAACTTTAGGTCGGACCTTCGCACGTCTAAATACTCCTAACGTCATAGAACGGCAAAAGTATATAAATATCACCGTGAGAACACTAAACACACAGCTGCTACCCTAAAGACTTGAATAACCAAACTAGAAAATGTATAGTGAACGATTATTCACGTGAAAACCAGTGCGGCAAGAGAAAAAATGTGTTTTCAGTTCGGCAGAGGTGCAGTCTGTGTATTCTACAGCCCTAGCCGGGAAAGTGACTAATACAGATATCATGGTGCATGCATATTTAGTTTAGGAACAAAGAGTTAGAACGTATTATTATCTCGGTATATGCGTGAAAACTAAACGTTAAAAGTGTCCTCTACGACTATATGTGTATGTTGACTTAGTATTTCACGCGAAGTACCAATACACGGGAAAATCGAAATATATTTTTGAGCGCCGTTTTTTTCTCTCACGTAGGTCGTTTGTCTCTAGCGGGATGTGACGAGATGTCCGAAGCCGTGCGCGTGCGCAAGATGGAACACGCCCATCCGAAAGGCAGAACAGGAGCGGAAAGAGGGCGAGTCCTCTAAGTCGTAGACTATATAGGTGCCATGTCACATGATTTCTTTCACCAATAAGTAAGTTGGCAACCGTAGTCGAGGGTGACCAGAAGCCTCCTTTTTCAATAGCTTCTTTACCGAGGTGTAGGGGAGGGCGCTACTCCTTCCTCTGGATTGCTCCACTTTACCCTTAATACGTACCTTATAATGCTGGGTGTTAAGCAAAGAGGTATCAAGTACCATTTTTAAAGTCTTTGGTATGACGCGACCTGGGATTGAACCCAGGTCTCCCAGACCATTGGCGAACACTCTACCAACTAGGCCAATGAGCCAATAGGTTCCCGAAACTAGTAAATTTACCGACGTCTCGGGAACAATTGAATCATTGATCCTATTTTCTAGAATTTTTTTCACCACGCAGTCGTCAACGGGCATTAAAAAATGTTGGAGTATAAATTCTATAAACTGATTAATGGTATTTGTCATCCGTCCCACCACCCGGACGAGTATGGCACATGGCCTTTTTAAGGTGGGTCCGGGCGCAGGGCTGGAGCCCACACGCGCCCGGCATTTACAAAAATGCCTCGGGCCCGGCGATAAACCTAACCCCTCCGAAGAGGGTCAAAGCCAGGGGGACGCTCCAGGGAAGCCATAGGTATGTCCAGTGACGAGACACACCCGACCGGATCACTTTATCATAAGCACGCAGTTTAAATGTAAGTACAGTTTAATTGTCAAAAACATTTCTATTTCAAGCTATTCAGTTTAGTCAAACAATTTTGTCTAGCGTAAGTATGCTGTTAGTTTTATTCAACCCATAGATAGGGCCCTATCAGGTGCTACCATTCCCTGCTAGAGTGGACCTGGGAGCAATGGCAATGAAGGGGTGCTCCGTGTTCCCCAAGGCCCCAGCATTACTGGGACCTCACCATCAGATTGTTTAGTGTCATATCCAGGACACTCGTTAGAGGGGGGGGGTCTTACCCTTCTGCAGAGGGGCAGTCAGTGTATTCTACAGCCCCAGCTGGCTGAGCAACATAAGCAGATCAGTCTGTTTTCGGCGTTTTTGTAGACATGAACCGATCTATTTTAACTTGTCGTGGATCACAGCTAGTACGGTGACCTTTAACACCTGGGGCTCTTTGTTGATAGCCCTCATTGATTTGTTGAGGTCACCATTGATAACTTTCTCAACATCTTCTAAGATTACGAGTGATCTGATAGTGTCCTAACTTTGTTAATGCTTTTTTCTTTGTTTAGACATGAATGAAATAACTTTGCCTGAGGCTTGTTACGCCTTCTTCATTTAATCAATGGATGATCTGCTTAGGTTCACGATCTTTTAAAATGCTGTTTTTCGCGATCAAGTCAACGATACCAGCCTGACTCTAAGAGGAACACATTATTTTCGACCATTATTTATCTGAAAATGAAAAAAAAAACAAAAACAAAAAACAAAACGATACAATTCAGTTTCGTTGGTTTTATAGCATATCAACACTTGGGTCATTGAACGCAGAATTCATTTTTTTAGCAAGCATCTAAGCATCTAGCCTAGGTCACAAACCATTGTACATCATGTGACACCCAGAACAGCCTTTAAAGTTAATTTCATACGTCTAATTAGATTTCAGTAATCACTTTATTTAGAGAAAAATAATTCGTCAATTTTGTTTCTTTTATTTGAATTCTGTACATTTACTTCTATTGCAGCAACATGGCTTCCAGTGGATTTTGCATATTGCTTGAGAACCCTTTTCAATGAGAGCTGTGGAAAAACAATTTGACAATCAAGATAGGAGAAACAAATTATATATTATATTCCATAACCATAATCATATCAATAACAACGGTACTACAAATATAAATACAAAGCACATGCAGAAACAGGCGGGACTCTGTTGTTCAGGTACGAACGGGTTTATCAACTTCTTGTCTTTGGTCCTTCGACACGAGGAGAGAGACACAATTCTTAAAAGTCTTTCGTTATCATACTATGCTAACTCCACCCCCAACGTTCGGCACATCTCGTGATGTTTAAGATCTCAATTCATCTCTGTCGTTTGAGATCCGAATAACTCAACACTTCGACTCAATGACCGAATCCCCAACTACACCTTCAATGGTCAAAATCCAACTCTCAACTGACTCTTTTTCAAAATCCTCAAATTCTCAGGACCATCTCTTCCGGGCATGACGTCATCTACACCCCAGCCACATTTCCTGTCTGGGGTTTTATTATGACAATAGTGCACGAGCGTAAAACTTATAGGACTTTACACTCCTATAATTTGATTTGGGCGGTATGCCACTTGTTCCCACGACAAAGATGGCGGACGCACACATATTCAGTCTCGGGAAACCATTGGCCAGGAGAACCACGTGACCTGCTTAAAATTACGTCCGCGCGTAAATTTCGTCCTCCGTTTGGAGCCACTTTCAAGACACGTATTTTCTATAAATACGTCGTCTTCAAACACTCTTCCTCTTTTTACACAATTTCTTCGCAGCGGCAACACACTCCCTCCAGTGTGACTCAACAATCGTCAAATAGCAACAACATGGATGGGCCTCGCAGACATACATCGACTAAGAGACTTTTTCCAGTCTCAGAGAAACCGACTGTTTCCAACCATAAAAAGAAAGACATTTTAAATATGTAATCCTTTTGTAGTTTACTTGTGTTAGACACACACACACATACATATACACACGCGATTATTTTATTAATAGAATTAGCGATATTGTTAATGTATCAACGTTTATTTCATTATAGTATATAAAATTGTTTTGTTCGTCGCCTTGTTTTAAATGTTCCTTTTTTCCGCGCCGTTTCATATCGTTTACTCATTGGCTTCCTTCATTAACTAGTTTTTTCCATGTGCCTTATTCCAAGCAAAACATATATATAAAACTTATTTAACTTCAAATTTTGGGGGACTAAGCATATCTACCATAAATATAAGTCCCCCTACAAACTGCACCCAATGACTATGCCTTGAACTAAGAGACTCAAATAGTTTAAAGCATTAACAAACTAAATGATAGAATATAATTAAGGAAAAATGATTAACGTAAAAAAATCAGCCCTTGATTATACAATACAAAGACTTCCATGATATGTAGAAGCAATTAAGAAGATTTCATTATAAAATTCGTTGGAAATGGTTTTACTATAAAGATGCTCTAGAAATGATTCTATAATAAAATGCATTGGAAATGATTTCATCATGAAAATGAACTAAAATGATTTCTACAATAAAAGGCATTAGAAATAAGTTTTTCTATAAAAAATACATTACAAATGATTTCACATTAAAAATACATTAGAAATGATTTTACTATAAAATACGTTGGAAATGATTTTTGATAGAAATGTATTGAAAATGATTTTATAATAAAATTCATTAGAAATTATTTTACTATAAAAATGCATAAGAAATTACTGTGAAACATCTTAGAACTGATTTTCTTAAATTATAGAAATTATTTTTTACTATAAAAGTACACAGGAAAAAATTTTACAACAAAAATTCAGGGGAAATGGTTTTCTTATAAATATTAATCGGAAACTATTTTACTATAAAAATGCACCGGAAATGATTTACAATAAAAATACATAACAAATTATTTTACTATAAAAATGCATTATTTTACTATAAAATGCATTGGAATGATTTTGCAATAGAAATGCATTGGAATTTGTATGTACTGTAAATATGTATGGCAAATGATTTTATTCAAAATGTATTGTAAATTTGGTATCTGTAGACTAAAATGTTTGGCTCTCCATAGAGCACAGACAAACAAAGTGTTATGGTCAAGGGGAGGTTCAAATGATAAGACGACTTGGAAATGAGTGATAAGAAATATATTGATAGAAAATAGTACATACATAAACGATAGCTGGGAGAAACCCCTCCCCCAGCTTAACAAAATCATGAATATTAACGTCCGTTCTTGGTAACGGCTCCGAGACTGCTCAGAAGAGAACTTAGCCGGTATTTGTCCCATGAGGGCAAGTCCATCTGTCGGGGAGACACCCCAGCACAAAGGTTTCATCTTTATTGATAAAGATAAATAAAGAAAAATAAATGTTAAGGTTTTTACGATAAAAATGAATTTAAAAAGATACGGCAATAAAAATTATTTCGTTACAATTTTACGATTAAAATACATTGTAAATGATTTCACTAAAGACACAAATGTTTTTTCAACGAAGGACATGCAAACTTGGTAGGTCTTCAGCAAATAAATAAGGCTTCTATGGAGGATAGACAAACAAATTTCCATAATTATTCATATAGATGAGTTAATTAACGAAATAAAAGAAGGTTTAAGAAAAAAAAGAAGGTTTAAGAAAGAAAAAAGAAGGTTTAAAAAAAAAAGAAGGTTTAAGAAAAAAAAAGAAGGTTTAAAAAAAAAAAGAAGGTTTAAGAAAAAAAAAGAAGGTTTAAGAAAAAAAAAGAAGGTTTAAGAAAAAAAAAAGAAGGTTTAAGAAAAAAAAAGAAGGTTTAAGAAAGAAAAAAGAAGGTTTAAGAAAAAAAAGAAGGTTTAAGAAAAAAAAAGAAGGTTTAAGAAAAAAAAAGAAGGTTTAAGAAAAAAAAAAGAAGGTTTAAGAAAGAAAAAAGAAGGTTTAAGAAAAAAAAAAGAAGGTTTAAGAAAGAAAAAAGAAGGTTTAAGAAAAAAAAAAGAAGGTTTAAGAAAAAAAAAGAAGGTTTAAGAAAAAAAAAAGAAGGTTTAAGAAAGAAAAAAGAAGGTTTAAGAAAAAAACCCAAAAAAAAAACGAGTGATTGATAGCTATATTTTTGTTGTATAGTGGCTCGTACCACGTGACTTCCGGTATCTCGGAGAAATAAAAGACGTCGTGTTTCTTAAGCACGGACAGTACTGAAAGATGTTTGTCAGTAGTAAGACCAACTTCGGACGTAACACTAACAACGCGTGACTTATAATATTTGTTGAACTGTACCACTTCAGTTAATAAATAGTTAACTCTATTTCACTGTGTATCGCTTCCTTACTATTACACAACAATTTTTGACTCAACTTTCCCTACAAAGATTTTTGGGGAAATTTCGGATCAAATTTTCTCAAAGTCGATAATTTAGGTTTCAGTCATCTATTAAGAATAACTAAAATTTGATTCTGAAATATAAAAGCAGAAGAACCTCAGTGACTGCTGCGATATCTCAGTTAGAAATTAAGTCTTGGTTTGGTTTGGTTTGTTTAATGGCATATCAACCGTTGTAGGTTATTTAATGCCAAAGCCATTCTTCTAGAAGAACAGTAGTGGTACTATTTAACCCATAGCTGGGAGGATAACGGGGTTCATACCTTTCCCAAGGGTATTTGCCCGAAAGTGAATGTAATAGCGCGACTGGAGTACGAACTCGCTTACTACGATTCTGCAGTCCATCACTTTAACCATTACACCACGAGAACCCTGAAGCGAGGTGGTAGTACCTGTTAGGGTTCTACATATGGATAAAAAGATCTGTTTAAAAATTATTTATATTAGATAGGAATACTTGATGCCAATTAACTGTGCATAAATTGTTTATATTAAATTTTAATTTTGTGAATGTAAAGAGAATTAGGATTGAAACTGTATTTACCAAGACAGAAATGAACGAAAACGTTAATTTACTTTAAAATAGTCATCATTCAGAGAACTTATTCCAGCAAATGTTCTACGTGTCGAAACACTTTTTTTTATACAGTGCATAATTGTTTTTATTTTATTGTCATCTACGTCTTCATATTTTGTATTTGAGATGAATTTTCATTTAAAAAAGTTGCGAGACTGACTTCAAATTTACTTTCCCAATTCGGCACTGATTCCATCTAGACAAATTTTAGATGTCATCAAATTAGTTTATGATCTAAGCTGCTCAGCTGTGAACAAATTTTCACTTAAATTAAAAAGTTTTTCTGATACAACTGGTTCTGTCAATTTTTTTAACACACACACACACACACACACACACACACACACACACACACACACACACATACATATATATATATATATTTATATATATATACACCATCTAATGATTGGGGCCAAGTAATGTGTGAAATCACGAACAACAGTATCTATCTATCTGAATCAATGAATTAACAAATCTCTCTTTCATCCTTGTTCTCTCTCTCTCTCTCTCTCTCTCTCTCTCTCTCTCTATATATATATATATATATATATATATATATATATATATATGTATATTTGATTGAATATTATAGACATTTTTGTCTACATATTTTTTTGTTAATCTTTTCGAGTTGCCCTCACGATTTTATGATATCCGGCGGGGAAAATAAACTTTCCTTAATTAGTTATTTAAAATGAAATACTTAATAGCATTAGAAAACCTTCTATAAACCTAAAAATATGTTGATGATATACTTATTCTAACTAATGATATAAATGAAATCAACATATTACCAGACACCTTCCAAAAAATTCAGTTCTTAACTTTACTCTTGAACTAAACAAAAAAAAAATTACCTTTTCAAATGTTCTCATTGATACTAACAATAATAATAATAACTTCACTACCCCTACTTACAAAAAAAAAAAAAAAACACGAATAACAACTCCCGTACCCTCAACTCTAAAAGTGAATGCCTCTTCTGATATAAAAAAAGCAATAATTAATAAGTTAATATCCTGTGTAAAACTAAGCTCTTCTTTCAAAACAATATTTTATAAAGAAATGAAAAACATAAAACAACCTCTCATAACAACCCATCTCTCCCTCCTCTTAAAATCAACCCTAATATACATCGAAAAATACTCCTAACATGCACTACTGAAGTTCCATTTTATGACCATCTCGGTAATACTTACGTTCAAATAGATTGGGTATCTTTGGGGTCTGTCTTGGGCCCGATCTTCAGTAATTTTTCATGTCCGACATCGAAAATAAACTATTTGATAGCATTGGAAAACTTCCAATATACCTAAGATATGTTGATGATATCCTTATTCTTGCTAATAATATTAACGAAATCAACATACTACAAGATACCTTCCCCAAAACAATATTTTATAAAGAAAATTTCATAAAACAAACTCCCATCAATAATGGGTTCCCGGATTATATTGTTGATGAACAAATTAAACGTATAATCAAAAATATTAGCCAATAAAATAAACACTGTAATACTCCACCCAGTAAACAAACATTTATCAAACTTTTTTACCGCCACCAAATGCACTACAATTATAAATTAGATGAAAATATATTAAAAACATTGATTCAAAGAAACATCGTCCCCACTGATCCTAATAAAACAAATAATACTTATCCTATACTATAATAAGTTGAAAAGCTCCAACTTAGTCATTAAAAATAATTCCTCTCCCTCGATTGGAGTTTTGCAAAAAAACAACGTTATATATCAATTTGAATGTCCTTTAGGAGATTATATCTCTGAAAACAACAATATATACATCGGTTTACCCTCAAATACCCTATCAGGAAGACTTACAATGCACCTTTCTGATACAAGTTCCATAGCACAACATTTAAAAAAACATTCATGCGCGACAACTGAATTTCGGAAAATTCTTTCCGAGAACACAATAAAAGAATAACAAAATAACAAGCAAAACCTACAGATTCTCAAGGCACTGTATATTAGAAATATACAGCCTAAACTTATTAGAATTTATTTTGAAACCGGTGCTTGTGTACTTAAATGTCTTAAGCTACTGACACTATATGTAGAAACAAATAAAAAAAATAAACGACACTCAATACACCAGTAACATATTTACCCAACCCCTCCGCTTGGGCAGGATATAACACAAGGTCAATTTTTTAAGCGGAGTTTAACAACTTTGAATTCATAATTTTCCTTCTCCTAGACTAGTTGCCTCACCAAGGCTGAAGAACCTACTCTGCCCTACTATTTACTCATAGCTGCTGGAGGGAGAATAATTGGATTCATACCTTTCCCAAGGGTATTAGTGCTATGCAATGTGAAATGCAATCAGTCTCGTCCAGGATTTGATCTCGTGTCGCTGCGTCCATTTCCAGCGACGATAACCATTACACCACGGGCATCTCCTCAATAGACCAGTATAAACGCTCATTCTTACAAAGTAGTAATGTATATATAAAAGTTACATCACTTTTGTAATACACCCCCCCCCCCCGATGATGGCTTAATGTTGGGCAGAAGGTACTTGGGAAATAACTAATTATGGAAAGTTTATTAACCAATTCCCGCCGGATACAAAGTTCAATCAAATATAGATCAATGGAGAATGCTGTCAATATATATATATATATATATATATATATATATATACGAGGAGCACACGATAAGTTTCCAGACTTTTTTCGTATGGGCACTTTTATTGATAGTACACACATGAAACTCTAGTCCCCTTCGAAGGGAACTCTAGTCCCCTCCGTTCCAACAACTTATGGAAGGCTCCATAGAAGTCCTCTTGTGTAAGAGCGTCAATGACCTTCGTCACAGCCTCTTTCATCTCCTCAATTGTTTCATAACGACATCCTCTAACCTTAGTGAATAACCAAAAGTCACAGGGAGCACGGTCTGGACTATAGGGAGGGTGAGGAAATATCTTGATGTCCATCTTGGTGAAATAGTCTGTGACAAGGATGGAGTTTTCCTGGTGGAAATGCCACTGACCCGATTTGTAGGGTGCTGGCCTCTTCCCAAGGAATCTCTTCCTGAACTCCCTTAAAACCTCAATATAGTAACCCTAACCCTAACCGTAACCGTAACCCACCAATCAACTGTGGTGTATTGACTTCCTTACTCTTGCCACACCTCTCATCATCCCTCACAGACTCCGTGCCGTCCTTGAATCTCTTATGCCACTCAAAAACTCATGCTCGATTCATGCAAGATGGTCGAAAAGCAGTCTGAAGCATTCAAGACGTTTCTGTGGCCTTTTTCCAAGTTTAAAACACAATTTTATTGCATATCGTTCTTCTAAAGTGTCAGATTGCATTTTTGCAATTCACCAGCAGTGACAATCAGGCTTTAGTAGGTTGTATTCCAGTTGCTGCTGTCGCTGTTGATATGAAGCTGAAATCATAAAAATAGGTCAGTCATCTCATAAGATGTATAGCAATAACATAGTGAATTTTCAAGAGTCTACGACAGTTTCAAATATCCATACGAAAAAAGTCTGGAAACTTATCGTATGCACCTCGTATATATATATATATATATATACACTACCAGTCAAAAGTATTTGGCAACCCTCAAAATATCTTTCCTCCTAAAAGGGTTACTTTTAATGAAACAAGTTAAGCACCACAACGGTTTTATATATCATACTAAATACAAGTCTTCCTGAGCCAAATCAAATACAAATTAAACAAAAAACCTAAAAGAAACCCCCAAAACTTCTCAAACCTTTGAATTATCAAAATGACTCCCCTCCTTTGGCTGCTATCACTGGTTCACAAATTCCTTGTATTCTTTCTACCAAAGACTAGAGGTAGACTGAAGATAATTATGTTCAGCGTTCCTGCAAGAATTGCCAGAGGTGAGCCACGTTTGTGGGTTGTTTAGCTCTGAGTTTTCACTCAGTTTCATCCCACACTAGTTCAATAGGATTTAAGTCTGCTGGTTGTGCCGGCCAAGACATCAGTTGAAGGACATGCTATTTCTCTTTGCTTTTAATGTACCTCTGGCAGAGTTTACTAGTATGTTTTGAGTCATTATCTTGCATGAATACAAATTCTTGAGCCACAAGCTGCGTTTCAGATGGGATCGTGTGATGTTGCAGTATGCTGTGATAGCCAGTCTGATTCCTTTTGCCCATCGCCTGGTGCTAATCTCCGATTTTACTATTAACAAAAGCCCCCGACACCATAACAGAGACTTCTGCATGTAGCTCTTTCACCAACTCTTCGCTGCACATAAACCCTCTTTTTTGACCCCAAATTTTCAAATGTTGGCTTTTCAGTTTAAAGGACCTTTACGCCATTACTCTTGCGTTTAACCTTTGCACGCCTTGGCCCACTGGAGTCTTTTGACATTGTTTTACGTCTTCAATATAAGTTTCTTGACTGCACTTCAGTAATATGGGCCAGCTTCACTTAGTCTTCTCTTCACGGTAGATATTCATACATTTTTTTCACGATATTGGGTCAGTTGTGCAGTGCTATTTGGAGCAGCCAACCTTCTGTCACGCAAGCTGGTACGAGGATCATTAAATAAGTTTCCAGACTTTTTTCGTATGGGCACTTTTATTGATAGTAAACACATGAAACTCTACTCCCCTTCGAAGTATTCGAAGTAATCTCCTCCGGCTGCAATACACTTGTACCGTCCCAACAACTTCTCGAAGGCACCATGGAAGTCTTCTTGTGTGAGCGTGTCAATGGCCTTCGTCACAGCCTCTTTCATCTCCTCAATTGTCTCATGACGACAGCCTCTGAGCTTAGGGAATTACTAAAAGTCACAGGGAGCAAGGTCTAGACTATAGGGAGGGTGAGGAACTGTGTTGATGCCCATCTTGGTCAAATAGTCTGTAACAAGGATGGAGTTGTGGACTGGTGACTCTCTTCCTGAACTCCCTTAAAACCTCAACATAGTAACCCTAACCCTAACCCTTTGGCCAATCAACTCTGGTCTATTGATTTTCTTACTCCTGCCACACCTCTCCTCATCCCTCACAGACTCCGTGCCTTCCTTGAATCTCTTATGCCACTCAAAAACTGATGCTCGATTCATGCAACATGGTCGAAAAGCAGTCTGAAGCATTCTATACGTTTCTGTGGTATTTTTTCCAAGTTTAAAACACAAATTTATTGCATATCGTTCTTCTAAAGTGTCAGATTGCATTTTTGCAATTCCCCAGCAGTGACAATCAGGCTTTAGTAGGGTGTATTCCAATTGTATTCCAATTGCTGCTGTAGCTGTTCATTTGAACGTGAAATCATAAAAGTAGGTCAGTCATCTCATAAGATGTATAGCAATGACATAGTGAATTTTCAAGAGTCTACGACAATTTTAAATGCCCATACGAAAAAAATCTGGAAACTTATCGTATGCACCTCGTAACTCTGATAGAATTGTCCTCTGCTCTTGTGGCTTTTGGTCTACCAGTCCTACTTTTCGTCTTGTTTTATCCAGTTTCCTAATGTGTCCTGGCAGTATAATCCACTGTAGTTCTGGGAATTTTAATTTTTTTTTATTAAAGATGTAAAATGTATTCAAATCAATTTTTTAAAGCATAACGAGTTATACTAAGGTCAAAATTATTGAGGAAGACTTGTATTGAGTATAATAAATAAAAACGTTTTAGTGCTTAACATATTTCATTAAAACTAACTCTTCCTATGAGAAAAATTAAATTTTTTAGGGTAACCAAATACTTTCTACTGTTAGTGTATATATATATATATATATATATATATATATACACTAACAGTCAAAAGTATATATATATATATATAGAGAGAGAGATTGGTTAATTAATTTAGGTAAATAGATAGATAGATTACACACACGCATACGCACACACACACACACGCATATATATATATATATATATTTGAGGTGCCCATGGTGTAATAATTATCGTCGGCGACACGAGTTCAAATCTTGAATGAAGCTGATTGTATTTCAGAAAGCGCGGATACCCTTGGGAAAGGTATGAATCCTTATTCACCTTCCAGCTACGGGTAATTTGTTAAACAGTGTTCTTCAGTCTTGGTTAGGCAACCAGTCTAGGAGAAGGAAAACTGAATCCAAACCTGTTAAACTCCGCTTAAAAATGACCCTGTTTCAAATCCTGCCCGGGCGGAGGGTTTTTTAAATATGTTGTGTTTTGACCTTCGACCCGGCCCAAAATGCCGTTCAAGGTGATGCACCGGAAGGAAGTGACACATTCCAATGGCAGTTAGGAGAGGAAATCGCGTGGGCAGAAATTGGCTAACAAAATGGGACAAGCTAAAAGATCCCATGATACTCCCATAGACTGACGCACCGGAAGAGAGTGACCTCTGAACTGCATGACAGTTATTTCCGCTAGATGACGATTAAACATGCGATTTCAAAGATCGAGTGGGCGATCGAGTGGGCGTTGAACTATTATATAACTCAGTCAAGACAGAAGTCAAGACAGTTGAGTTCGAGTTGCAATAGAGCTGGAGACGGAGTTATAGACGAGATGTGGTAGGGAAAGCCACACCCGGCCGAGTGGGCCCTCGGGAAGCCCGAAGGAGTTTGGAAACCAGAGAAGTTGCAGATAAGATGCAGTAAAGAAAGCCATCAACCAGCAGAGTGGACCCCAGGGCCTCCGGTTGAGCATCAGGAGAACGAGAAAGACACAACGTTGACGGCCATAAGAGTGGGGGTCAAAATATACAGTTTCTGTTCGGTCTCCAGCTCCCTCTCACAGTAGAACCCCACACAACCCTTTTCGAACCCTTACAATAAAGTGAGAGGTACATATTTTGTTAAAGAAGTCTTCCTGCGTCTGTTATTCATTGCGTCAGTATGTATACTGCATGAACATGTATATGAGAATGCAACAAATACACACACACACACACACACACACACACACACATATATATATATATATATATATATATATATATATATATATATAAGCGTGTTTGTGTGTATTAAATAATCTATCTATCTATCTATCAAGCAACACTGCTGAATAACGCTACAAAATTAAAAAAGTATTTAGCAGGGAAACGGAATCTCAAGCCTCTGAAATAAATATCAAAGATAAGATCGAGTTTTAAATCTGGTAAAAACTTGTCAAATCTGCACTATACACTTGGTGAAAATTTCACTTAACATAACAATCGACTTTGTAGCGAATCAACGGAAAATGAACGTACAACGGAATTCGCTGATTCAATTCACACTTACCGACTTCAACAAAAATAAATAAACGAATAAAGATAAAAATAAAACGAACAAGAATAAGAATAAGAACTAGAAGTTCTTGTCTGCCGATTTTAAGTCAATTTAGAGACAGTCACTCAACACTATTGACGCGACTGTATACCTCGAGATGAACAGAGTGGCTCTGTTGTGACAATCGGTAAAAAATAAAATAAAATAAAATAAAACCAGAGAAAGAGAAGAGAAATGTAAAGTGACAAGCGTACAAAGTAGATGTTAAATTAGTTACTTAAGAATAACGTACGATTGGCATTCTTTTGATAAGGTAGAAGTAGAAAAAATGTATTAAAGTCTTTGGACAAGTCGGCGAAAAGCAAAGGCGGAAAGACTATTCGCATTGTTATATGGTTGTTTGTAGAATTTCTCTGACGACCCGACTCGTTCTGAAAAGATTTTTCTTAACAGAGTTAAGAAAATTCTAAAAATTCTAAACATAGGTGCTGCCTGTGTTGTCTCGATCGGCACTTTTTCAAAACTGCATTCCGCAGGTGGATTAAAATGGAAGAACGAAACATTTGTCCTTAGGCAAAGGTCTTTTGATATTTTCTTTCTTTCTTTCTTTCTTTGAGTAATGGCAATGAAGGGGTACTCCACATTCCCCAAAGCCCCAGGATTACTGGAGCCTCGCCATCTGTTGGTTTAATTTCATATACAGGAGACTGGCCGGGGAGTCTTACCCCCCACCCTGAAGAGATGTAGCCAGTGTATTCGACAGCCCCAACCGACTAGTTTCTTGCGTTGCAGTTCGGTGAAAAGTCAATCCACGTCCATCTATGAGAAGAGCCAATTGCTTCTTCTGTTGTTTCGCGGTCGAATTACTTTATAAGTTCGAAATTCTTTTTATCACTTGTTTTCTTCTCTCTCGAGATTTTTGTGACGCGAAAGGTTTACTTTTATCCCAGAACGGGGTTTTATTTTCGCACGTGTGAAGACGGGGCAGGTTGGCACTTGATCCCTTATAGAATAAGTCCTCGTTCAGAGTTTTTCTCTCAGGCATATAAGAACTGGCATATTATGTGAGGGATTAATTTAGGGCTAGACTGACCGCCGCTGGCAAGGGGTTCCAAATTTCACACTATCCACACACCCACCAGGTCGCTTTCCTTCCTCCCCCTCGACAATGGAAGATATGGACCTCTAGGTTGAGAAGTAATAATATTACATTGTAGTAGTCGGCAACTCCGGTTTCCCGTGTGATATTTTAAAGGAATTTATAGGACAATACTAAGCAAGATAACATAAGGTGAACAGAAGCTGAAAAAGGAAATGTGACACAACAAATTCGTAGCAGAACTGCAAAGAACAACTTCGACCACGTGGTAACATTAAAATACATGAATCCTTTACTATACAAAGAGATACACTTTCAAAGTGTCAAATATATAATAAATGAACAGTCCATGAACATAAATGTCTTTCTTCTTTTCTGTTCTTTCGTTTTTCTTCAAATTGAGAGAGAGAGAGAGAGAGAGAGGTATATAAAATTGAGTACCAGGAGAAATAGCCCCAAAGTTACTTATCTTATTTTTCGACGGGGTTCCACTGGAGAATCTTTCTTCTTTCACGGGCTAATAGACTTTATGCTATTTTTAACACTGGCTTGAAGAACTTGGGTCCCTCGTGTCCAAGATATGTTTTTGTCTTCTTCACCCGGAGTAATGGCTATGGGTCTGTCTGCCACGAGCCCTGCCCAAAAACTGACTTTTCTTTTTTTTCTGACGAGGAGAAGGTGCCACTTCCGTTTTAGGGTCCCAGCCAATCATTTGGCTTCTCCCTCCTTCCCCCTGGTGTCCGGCGACCTGAGGTTACTTAGTACCAACATCTGTTGGTATCCCCTCTGTGACCTACATTCTTTCTTAACGGTCAATCTTTGACGGCTTGCCAGTTCATTCCAACGGGAGGATAGTATTAATCTTATTTCTATCGTCTCTGTGGGATATCACGTGACATTTTGTTTTCGTTTCGTGGTTTGATGGTGCATCAACTTTGGTATGCCAAAGCCATACTTGTAGAAAAACCGCTGGCAGGATGAAGAGGTTAATGTCTTTTCTCAGGGTATTAGTCCGAAAAGTGAATGTAATAGCGTGACTGGAGTTCGAACACGCTTACTTCGAGACCGCAGTCCAGCTCTTTAGCCATTACGCCACAAGGACTTCTTCCGGCACGAGACAGTGAAGATGGCTTGATTTCAGAGTACTTTTTTCAACTCTGTCAAGTATTCATTTCTCTCTCTCTCTCTCTTTCTTTCTCTCTCTCTTTCTTTTTCTATTTGTCTTTCTCTCTTTCTCCCACTCTTTCTTTCTTTCTTTCTTTCTTTCTTTCTTTCTTTCTCCTCGCTTTCTTTCTCTTTCTCTCTCTTTCTTTCTTTATTTCTCTCTCTCTCTCTGTGTAGCTCCTTTTTAAACGCCTACTACACCAAATACCAACGCGGCTTTCCGAATAACTCCCTCTATTAAAGTGTTCTCTTTACACACACACACACACACACACAAACACATACACGTGCATATATATGTGTGTATGTATAGGGTGTCTCAATTTACATGGGACCCATGTGACAGCTAATAACTCTACTAATAATAATGTTGTGTTCTTTTTTTTGTTTCAGATTTGAAAATAGTATACAATAACAACTATTAATCCTTGATCACAATATCTTGGACAAGATTTGAAAAAATATAGTGTGTCACTACTTATTTGGAGGTAAAATCATTGAAAATTGTCTCAAAATAGATGCAACCCATTAATATGCTAATGATTTATTACAGAGACTAAAAACTAAAAAAAAAAAAAAAAATTGCATGTCCTGGAAGCTGATATAATAACAATTAAAATAAACATTGATTTGATGTCCCTGGCTCAAAAGATGCATTTTTTACAAGATGTGTTCCAAATGACTGCCATTGCACTAGTCTCAGAAACAAATCATTATCATATCAATGAATTGCATCTATTTTGAGACACCCTGTACCTAAATATAAATAATGAACGTCTGATTTCGAATCGCATAGACTTGCATAGAATCAACGTTGCTTAGTAACTGTCAGTTTCTTATCAATGAGATCATCAGAAAAAGAGGGATACGTCAAACAAAATCATAATATATTTACAGTTTGTTTTCTTAATTTAATGGCAAGGAACCTTAATGGGTTATTTTATTTGAAAAAATTCTTGTATAAGAAAAAAAGTGATGCTATTGTCGTATAATGGCTCGTACGACGTGACTTCCGGTATCGCGAAGGTATGAAAGACGTCGTGTTTCTTAAGCACTAGGGTTCTGCAATATCTCGGTCAGTAGTAAGACCAACTTCGGACGTAACACCAACAACGCGAGACTTATAATATTTGTTGGACTGTACCACTTCAGTTAATAAACAATTAACACTTTATTTCACTGTGTATCTCTTCATTACCACGATACAACAGCTATTTAACCCATAGCTGGGGGTTTAAGGGCGATCATACCTTCCCCAAGGGTAATATTTGTCGGAAAGTGGATATAATAATGGGAATGGAGTTTGAATTCACTTATTTTGCGACCACAATCCAACACCTAAGCCATTTTTCTATACAGACACCCCCGTCATATATATATATATATATATATATATATATATATATGTGTGTGTGTGTGTGTGTGTGTGTATACATATAAAACGGGATTTCATCCAAGCTGTGCCTGTATAAGTACTTCTCTATGGATGCACCACCTGGACTCTATGGAGAAAAAACTATACGGGAACTATACTAGAATGTTACGTGATGTTTTGAACAAATCCTGGAAGCAGCACCCCACACAAAACAGCTGTACGGCCTCTTAACTCCGATCTCACAAACCATCAAAGTAAGACGAACATGACATGCTAGACATTGCTGGAGACGTAAGGACGAACTTAAAAGCAACTTTCTCCTACGGGCTCCTATACATAGACGAGCCAGTGTTGGTCAACTAGTAAGGACTTACATGCATCAACACTGTGTGGACTGTGGATGCAGTCTAGAGGACCTTCAAGGAGTGATAGACGATAAGGATGGATAACAAGAGAGTCAGGGAACTGCTATCAATACGATTTGATTATATGTATATATGTGTGTTTGAGTGTGGAGAATATTAGTTATATATAGGCAAGTTTTACCAAGTCGTCTCCTAAAATGTCTCTGTTTTTTCTCCTCAACTGTTTTTACAAGTTTGTTGGTCGACATGTAGTTATTCTAAGTTCCCCTTAGGTTCTGGTGGTAAGAAAAAAAAATGTCTTCTTTTCGAATTTGTTTCCACATAGAAGTGGCCTTTACACTATACGAAGGCCGATACGAAGATAAGTGGCCATAGAATGTTCATCTTGCCAAAGCCGTGTCAGAGGTTTTAATGGTGAAGCGACAGTAGCGAGGGTCTTTTGTCGTAGCAGGTGATCGGTCCACATTGATTGAGACGGTGGAAATAAAGCGGGAAGGGAGGTGGGAGAGAGCAAACTGTGCACGCGTAGCCGGCATGGAAATCAGACGCAGGTGCGAGAAGCTGCAGGATAATGAACGGGATAGGTGCTGATTCAGTTTGGGAAACGGAATGTGCGCAACAGATGCGGGCCTGGCGGGCAGTGTGCAACCTGGAAAGGATTCCGTTACGTGATCAATATCAGTAAGACAGTTCTATTCATACAATACAAATTTATCGAGATAATGAGTCTATTGAGATAGACTGATACGAATGGAGTATGCTTCACCTCCCCTAACACACATACACACACACACACACACACACACACACACACACACACACACACACATATATATATATATATATATATGAAAAAATTGAGACAGATAGACAGAACAACAGATAGATAAATATGAACTGTCGCCACATACACAATACACCCACACTCTGACTGACAGACACATGTATATATGAGTGAACAAATTGAGACTGATAGATAGATAGATCGATAGATATTAATGGAGCAACTTTGATTTTTACTGTCCACACATACATACGTACACACACACATAGATATATATGTGTGTGTAGACTGTACACTGCCTTCATATCTATCTATCTATCTATCTATCTATGTCCACATATATCTCTGTTTATATCTATCTATCCATCTCTTTTTTTATCGTATCTATCTATCTATCTATCTCGGTGCATATTCATCTCTCTGTTTCTATCCATCGATATATCTATTTACCTGTCTCAACTGTTCACCCCATACGCATATATACACGTATATATATATATATATATATATATATATATATATAAACAAATTCAGGTAAATTTAATAGATCGATAGATATAAACAGAGAGATGAATATTCACAGACTGAGGTATATATATACACAAAGTGAGATGGATAGATATGAATAGCGCGTGTTGAACACACACACACACACACACACACACACACACACACACACACACACACATATGAATAAATTGAGTCAGGAAGATAGGTATTAGTAAGTTGGCCGACCATTGTCTTATCTGACCCGAGGGTTCCTTTTTTAACAGCCACTACACCGAGGTATTGCAGAGGGCGCTACTTTTTTTTCCTGGATTGCTCCACTGACTCTTTATCCGTACTTTACAATGCTGTGTTAAACAAGGAGGTATCAAGTACCATTTTTCGAGTCTTTGGTATGATTCGACATGGGATTCAACCCCAGTCTTCCGGACTATTGGCCAATACTCTAACCATTATAACAATGGGCCAGTAAACAGGGAAATAGATATGAACATACTGATTTATTTATGGACAGAGAGATAGGTTTGGTTTGAGTTCTTTGTTTAATGGCATATCAACCTTTGTGGATTATTTAATGCCAAAGCCATCCTTGTCGAAGAACAGCGGTGATACTATTTAACGCATAGCTGGCGGGTCGGGGGATCAGGAGGTTCGAAACTTTTCTTGGATGTACTTATCTAAAAGTGAACGTAATAAGGCGAATAGAGTTCGAACTGGCTTATTTTGAGGCCGGAGTCCAGCACTTTAACCATGGCGCTGTGGGGTCTCCCAGCCAGATTTATAGATAGATAGATATGAGCAAAGTGAGGGGAGTGTCCTCGTGGTGTAATCGTAGTAAGCGAGTTCGAACTCCACTCGCGCTATTACGGACAAATACGCTTGGAAAAGGTATGAACACCCTCATCCTCCCAGCTATGGGTTAAATAGCTTCACTGTTGTTCTTCTAGGATAGATTTGGTATTAAATAATCCACGAAGGTTGATATGCCATTAAACAAAGAAACCGAAATGATAAATTGATATGAACAGTACAAGATAGATAAATAGATTCATATGAAAATAGTGATACAGTGAGATAGATATAAACAGAACCTGATAGATAGATAGATAGATAGGAATATACTGAGATAGATAGATAGATAGATAGATAGATATGATGAGACTGAGATAGATAGATAGATAGATAGGAATATACTGAGATAGATAGATAGATAAGAATATACTGAGATTGATCGATAGATAGATAGATAGATATGATCAGACTGAGATAGATAGATAGATAGATAGGAATATACTGAGATTGATAGATAGATAGATAGATATGATCAGACTGAGATAGATAGATAGATAAGAATATACTGAGATTGATAGATAGATAGATAGATATGATCAGACTGAGATTGATAGATAGATAGATAGATAGATAGGAATATACTGAGATAGATAGATAGATAGATAGATATAAAATGAGTAAAGATGAGATATATATAGGCAGACTGATGCATATTTAGAAGTGGTGTAATGGTTATCGTCGTAGGAAATGGACACGGCGACACGAGTTCAAATCCTGGACGAGACTGATAACATTTCACATAGTACTAATACCCTTGGGAAAGGTATGAATCCAATTATTCTCTCTCCAGCTATGGGTAAAATAGTAGGGCAGACTAGGTTCTTCGACCTTGGTGAGGAAACTAGTCTAGAAGAAGGAAAACTCTGAATTCAAACCTGTTATACTCCACTTAAAAAATTGACCTTGTGTCATATCCTGTCCGGGCAGAGTCAAGAGATATAATCAGATTTAAATAGAAGGGCCGACAGAAATACAGAGACAGATACGAACAAACACAAAGGAATATATATATATATATATATGAAGAAAGCAGAAAAACATAATCCAAATAGGTGAATTTATTATGATATAAAGTGTTAAGAACGTATTTGGCGCGTGGAAATATATTTGAAAATGTTGGATTTCATAAAGAAACGAGACAAAACCACCCGTTTATTAAGAAATGCATAAATGTTTTCTCTGCTATCTTAATACTGTCGGATTTTGATCCATTTTTACTTTCATATATATATATATATATATATATATATATATATATATATATATATATATATATATATATATATATATATATACTATGTGAACTATTTTGATATCCAAGTCCTGATGATGATTACTGAAACCAAAACATTGAACGTCGACTTTACATCATAATGAATTCACCTATTTGGATTATGTTTTTCTGCTATTTTCATACTGTCAGATTTGATCCATATTTACTTTCATACTGTCCTTTTGGAAAAACGAATACCAAATACATTCTTACATGACAACTAACAGGGATGACTTCAAAATGATCTGTATATAGGAAAACTTACTTGTGTTTGCGCATTTCTTAATAAACTGGAGGATTTATCTCGTTTCTTTCAGAAATCCAACATTTTCAAATATATTTCTACATGCCAGATGCGTTCTTAACACTTTTGAATTATGAACGCTATGTGAACGTTAGTGTATCTTTTCGTTGTATACATTTCATTTGGTCCTGTCATCTCAACAAGTATCTATCACTATGTGAACTATTCTGATATCAAAGTCCTGATGATGGTTTCTGAAACCGAAACGTTCAACGTCGTCTTTACATCATAATCAATTCACCTATTTGGGTTATGTTTTCTCTGCTATCTTAATACTGTCGGATTTTGATCCATTTTTACTTTCATATATATATATATATATATATATATGTGTGTGTGTGTGTGTGTGTGTGTGTGTGTGTGTGAACTGAATGTAGTAAATAGATGTAACCGGGCGAGGATGGATGGATATGAACAGACTTAGTAATTTACTATTTTTGTTTAGTTGAGACATAAGACGCAAAATATTGGGCACTCAGTAAGAATCAAATTCACTAACAATGATCTGTAAATCTAGTTTCCTAATCTATAGATTAGATGAGGTAACCATCAAAACAGACTTTATATATATATATATATATATATATATATATGTGTGTGTGTGTTTCAAAATGAATAGGTCCACGAAGAGATTTGTAGTTTTTCAAGAATTATATATTTCGTTCTTACATACGAGTATGCTTCCAGCTTGTTGCTTTCGTCAGAGAACATATGTAACATAAGGCCATGTAAATGGAGCACCCAATGTCACACATGTTCTCTGACGAAAGCAACAAGCTGGAAACATACGCGTATGTAAGAAATAAATTAATAATTCTTGAAAAAATACAAATACCTTTATGGACATATTCATTTTGAAATATTTATTTTTTCTTTCTTTGGACCTACAACGGAACTTTTTTTAACGTATATATATATATATTATTTTAAATATATATATATCGACAGATATATAGGCAGTGAGAAAGATAGACAGGAAAGATAGACACATCAGTAGATTGATAAATATAAAAAAAGTTTGACCGAAAGATAAACAGATATTAGGGTGCATTAAATGCCAAGACATTAAAAATGTGGTCTGTCCCAAATTTTCTTTTGTTTTTTATATGAAATAAATATTTATTTCCAAAAATGGAGTTATTTTGATATTGCCTTATACGACCATAGTGCGCTTCAATACCAATATCGCTCAACATAAAAAAAAATCATTTTTCCCGATAATATTTTTGGTTTGGTTTCTTTGTTTAATGGCATATCAACTTTTGTAGGTTATTTAATGCCGAAGCCATTCTCCTAGAAGAACAGTAGTGGTACTATTTTAACTCATAGCTGGGAGGATAAGTGGGTTCATGCCTTTTCCAAGGGTATTTGTCCGAAAGTGAACCTAATAGCGCGACTGGAATTCGAACTCGCTTACTACGATCCGCTGTCCATCGCTTTAACCATTACACCACGAGGACATCCCCAGAACAGTAGTAGTACTATTTAACCCATAGCTGGGAGGATAAGGGGGTTCATACCTTTCCCAAGGGTATTTGTCCGAAAGTGAACCTAATAGCGCGACTGGAATTCGAACTCGCTTACTACGATTCTGCAGTCCATGATGGTGACTAGATGGAAAAAAAAAAACTTTCTTTATAGCCGAAAACTTGCTCTATTCAAAGGTTTTATTGTGTTCGTTGTATCTGTGGTAGTTTTCATAGTAATAAATAAAAGGTATTTCTTTCGGAGAGATTTTCCTATGAGCTCAGATCGCAAGATCTTTTTTTATTGCTGTGGAAAACGCACAGACAAGAGAGGTGACTCTGGGGGAAGAAATAGATTTTTTGTAGCCGAAAACTTGCTCTATCAAATGGTTTTATTGTGTTCATTGTTGTACATAAGTGGGAATAGATTGGAGGCCTTACTTTCGGGGGGAAGTTTTTGATTAGCCCAACATAAAAGTTCTTTTTCTTTACTGTTCAAAATGCATTGTCGATAGCGTTAACTAACGGAAAACATAGCGTTTTGTTGCTAGAAACTTGTTCTATCCAACGGTGATATAGTCGTCCCAATATCTGTTGAAGCTTCTGTGGAAATTAATATCAGGCTTTACTTTCAGGGCAATTAGTTTATAAGCTCAGCATCTAAGTTCTTGTTACCCAGTTGGCTGGGGCTGTAGAATACACCGACTGCTTCTTTGCAGAGGGGTAAGACCCCACCCCAACGAGTGTCCTGGATATGACACTAAACAATCTGATGGTGAGGTTCCAGCAGTGCTGGAGCTTTGGGGAATGTGGAGTACCCCTTTATTGTCATTGCTCCTAGGTCCACTCTGGCCCAGGGTGGTAGAACCTGATAGGGCTCTATCTATGGGTTAAATAGAACTAACAGCATACTAATGCTAAACTGAATTGTTTGAAATAGAAATGTTTTTGATGACAATTAAACCGTACTTATTTAAACTGCGTGCTTATGCTTAACTGAATTATTTCAAATAGAACTGTTTTTCGACATTAAAACTGTATTTACACTTAACTGAATTGTTACATATAACTGCTTGAATAGTTTGAAATAGAAATGTTTTTGATCATTAAACTGGGTACTTAGGCTAAACTGAATTGTGTTAAAAAGAACAGATTATTTACATAAAAATTGATTTGGCGATAAATAACCTACAAAGGTTGATATGCCATAAAACCCAATAAACCAACGAACCAACTAAATTCTTGTTCACTGCAGGAGAAGAGGAATTGTCTCTGGCAGTAACTATATGGAAAATTAGTATCTTTTAGCTGAAAAATTGCTCTATCTAACGGTGTTATTGTACATCCCGTAACTAATTTAATCTCCATAGAAATAAATAGAAGACTGTAAAATATTATTTTGTAGCTGAAAAATTGCCCTATCCAATGGTGCTATTGGGTTCACTGTATCCGTTTTAGTTTCGGTGGAAATAAATAAGTGGCATTACTTTCGGAGAACTATCTTGCAAGATTAGTAGGCAGATTCTTGTCTCTGGATAAAGAAATTGCATCGCCAGTAGTGGCGACTACTTTGTAGCTGAAAACTTGCTCTATCCAGTCGTGTTGTTGTCTTCATTGTATCTGTTGTGGTTTCCGTGGAAATAAATAGATATTACCGGACGTTAATGGTTAAAGCGATGGACTGTGGAATCGTAGTAAGCGAGTTTGAACTCCAGTCGCGCTATTACGTTCACTTTTGGGCAAATACCCTTGGGAAAGGCATGAACCCACTTATCCTCCCAGCTATTGGTTAAATAGTACCACTACTGTTCTTCTTGGAGAATGGCTTTGGCATTAAATAACTTACAAAGGTTGATATGCCATTAAACAAAGAAACCAAACCAGAATATATTTATCATGAATGTGTTTCAAGCATTCATAATAGATGAATTTTATTTATCATAAGTGCTCAAAAACCAAACAATATAGCGTATAAAGCCCAAATTATATACAGAATATCGAAAGTATATATATATATATATATATATATATATATATATATATATATATATATATATATATATATTGCCATCCAAGAAAGACTGTTTCGTTGTATAAAAAATCACTATGGCTAGACACGCAAGACACTCTAAGCTGGGATCGAAACCCGACAAATTTTGCGTCAGCATGATAACATAACCTCTCAGCCTGCAGTAGACCCTACACAAGCTAGGG